>JAUCBJ010000822.1:0-45174 GCA_032718475.1 Nemertoderma westbladi | reverse complement strand
GTAACATTAATGTACAGTACTTAAAGTAAAGGGATATTGTATTATATGTTAATATATATAGATATAATATATATATATATAAGATATATGTTAATTATGATGTGTAATTAATTGATAAGTACACCATGAACCGTAATATAGTGTCATTTTCTGATGACACGGACCCCCCTCAGATTTTTCTACAAATCTTTATCATATTGCTTGAAATTTGAAACACAACTAGTATCCACTCACCGTCGATGACTCCATGAAGCCGGAATTTTCGATTTTGCACTTTAATTTTTTTTATTAGCGTTTTAAAAAAGTGTCTTTTGCGAAATTGCACCCTCCGTATCGTGGCCATTCTTCACATTAGTCGTAATATTTTCATATCATTAAAAAGCTTGCGTTGCAAGGATTCCAAATATGTAACAATATCTGAATTTCGTTGAGAAACAGTTGAGATATAGGCGTACAAAGATTGCAAGAATAATCGTTCGCTGCAGGCCATTTATTATCTAATATATATAAATATCGATTGTCTGTCTGTCTGTCTGTCTGTCTGTGTGTTTGTCATCGGCTATACAATCGAACCCATCTCGATGAAATCTCGCTTGCTATAGCTCGTTAGAAAGGTCTCGCCCTAACTCGTTGCAACGTAATACTCAGAGTCGTCTGAAGTTCACCCGTCTGCCGCTAGAGGGCGATTTTCGTGATTTTCGGGCGAAATTTATCGAATTATTTCGGTTCTTCTATCGGTAATTAATGATTTAGAGGGCTAACATTTATCCCACCTGGTATAAAATTAACATGGGTAGATTCGCCGTGTCCCATTCTCACAAAGTTTTTATTTTATTCAGGTGTTTAATATAAATATTTATGATTATTTATTGATTAAAAATCAAATAGTGTATAAATATGTCATATTCGCCAAGCACGATCGAATTGGCCTATTCTTAGTGCTGTAGTTAATAGGGAAGGATTTTTTTCTGTATCATAGCAACGTTAAGGTAATTATTGAACTCGCAGCTAGCTGGCTGGGCACAGATAAGGAGCAAGCAGGCTGGAGTGTTGATTGGGGTGGGTTTGGGTTGTCTATTGCGAATTGCTCAGAGTAATTCTGCTTTCTCAATCATTGGCTGCATGGAAGGAGAGGTTTATAACATTTTTGGTTTACTTTTATGAATATTAAAAGTAAAATAATTATTTCTGTAGGCCTGTACTTGCTGTATTATTATTTTATCTAATATTATACATCTAATCTCGATGAAATCTCGCTTACTATAGCTCGTTAGATAGGTCTCGCCCTAACTCGTTGCAACGTAATACTCATAACCGTCTGAAGTTCCCCCGTCTGCCGCTAGAGGGCGAATTGTCCGAAAGTGAAAACCTGATCTCATTGGGTTGTTTTTAATGCTTTTGAGCTGAAACTTGGTAGCTATATACTACAGCATAGGCTGTATATTTCCGGAGTCACTGATTTGTCTACAGTTCCCCAGTCTACCGTTAGATGGCTAAATGTCTGAGAGTTAACATCTTCTCCAACTGTGTTATTTAAAATCCGATTAGACTGAAACTTGGTAGGCATCTACTACAGCATAGGCTGTATCTTTACAGAGTAGCAGAGTCGTCTACAATTCCCCGGTCTACTGCTAGAGGGCGAAATGTCTGAAAGTTAACATATCTAGCTTTGTTATTTATAATCCATTTAGACTGAACTTGGTACAGTAGGCATCTACTACAGCATAGGCTATATCTTTACTGAGTCGCGCAGAGTTGTCTACATTACCTGCGTCTGCCGCTAGAGGGCGAAATGTATGAAAGTTAACATCTCCTCCAACTTTGTTATTTACAATCCTTTAGATTGAAACTTGGTAGGCATCTACTATAGCATAGGCTATATCTTTGCGGAGTAGTAGAGACGTCTACAGTTCCACAGTCAGCCGCTAGAGGGCGAATTGTCTGATAGTGAAAACCTCATCCCATTTGGTTCTTTTTAATCATTTTGAGCTGAAACTTGGCAGGCATCTACTATAGCATAGGCTATATCTTTGCGGAGTTGTAGAGTCGTCTACAGTTCTTCAGTCTACCGCTAGAGGGTGAAATGTCTGAATGTGAACATCTACACCAATTTTGTTATTTACAATCTGTTTAAGCTGAAACTTGAAAGGCAGGCATTTTACTTCACCATAAACCCCATCTTTACCAAACTGCAGCGCCGTCTGCATTTCACCAGTCCGCAGGTAGAGGGTGGATCTGAAAGTGATCATTTTCTGGAAATTTTGTTATTTACAATCTGCCTAAAGTTGAAACTTGACAGTTATCTCTTATGGGGTGGTGTTTTATTTAATGATGGTGTCTGTTCCGTATGCAGTTCTCAAATCTCCCACACATATTCATATATCATCTGCACGTGCACTAGAAAGGAAGGATTGTTTTCTGTATCATAGCAACGTTAAGGTAATTAATGAACTCGCAGCTAGCTGGCTGGGCACAGATAAGGAGCAAGCAGGCTGGAGTGTTGATTGGGGTGGGTTTGGGTTATCTGTTGCGAATTGCTCAGAGTAATTCTGCTTTCTCAATCATTGGCTGCATGGAAGGAGAGGTTTATAACATTTTTGTTTTACTGTTATAAATATTAAAAGTAAAATAATTATTTCTGTAGGCCTGTACTTACTGTATTATTATTTTATCTAATATTATACATCTAATCTCGATGAAATCACGCTTACTATAGCTCGTTAGATAGGTCTCGCCCTAACTCGTTGCAACGTAATACTCAGAGCCGTCTGAAGTTCCCCCGTCTGCCGCTAGAGGGCGAATTTGTCCGATACTGAAAACCTGATCTCATTGGGTTGTTTTTAATGCTTTTGAGCTGAAACTTGGTTGCTATATACTGCAGCAGCAGCATAGGCTGTATATTTCCGGAGTCACTGAGATGTCCACAGTTCCCCAGTCTACCGTTAGAGGGCTAAATGTCTGAGAGTTAACATCTTCTCCAACTTTGTTATTTACAATCCGTTTAGACTGAAACTTGGTAGGCATCTACTACAGCAAAGGCTGTATCTTTACTGAGTCGCAGAGTCGTCTACAATTCCCCAGTCTACCGCTAGAGGGCGAAATGTCTGAAAGTTAACATCTTCTCCAACTTTGTTATTTTTAATGCTTTTGAGCTGAAACTTGGTAGCTATATACTGCAGCATAGGCTGTATATTTCCGGAGTCACTGATTTGTCTACAGTTACCCAGTCTACCGTTAGAGGGCTAAATGTCTGAGAGTTAACATCTTCTCCAACTTTATTATTTACAATCCGTTTTGACTGAAACTTGGTAGGCATCTACTACAGCATAGGCTGTATCTTTACTGAGTCGCAGAGTCGTCTACAATTTCCCCGTCTACCGCTAGAGGGCGAAATGTCTGCAAGTTAACATCTTCTCCAACTTTGTTATTTACAATCCGTTTTGACTGAAACTTGGTAGGCATCTACTATAGCATAGGCTATATCTTTGCGGAGTAGTAGAGTCGTCTACAGTTCCACAGTCAGCCGCAAGAGGGCGAATTGTCTGATAGTGAAAACCTCATCCCATTTGGTTCTTTTTAATCCTTTTGAGCTGAAACTTGGCAGGTATCTACTACATCCTAGGCTCTATCTTTACGGAGTTGCAGAGTCCTATACACTTTCCCAGTCTACCGCTAGAGGGTGAAATGTCTGAAAATTAACATCTTCTCCAACTTTGTTATTTACAAACGGTTTAGACTGAAACTTGGTAGGCATCTACTACAGCATAGGCTCTACCTTTACGGAGTCGCAGAGTTGTATACAGTTCCCCTATCTGCCGCTAGAGGGCGAATTGTCTGATAGTGAACACCTCATCCCAATTGGTTCTTTTTAATCCCTTTGAGCTGAAACTTGGCAGGAATCTACTGCAGCATATTCTGTATCTTTACGGAGTCCCAGAGTCGTCTACAGTTCTTCAGTCTACCGCTAGAAGTCTGAATGTGAACATCTACACCAATTTTGTTATTTACAATCTGTTTAAGCTGAAACTTGAAAGGCAGGCATTTTACTTCACCATAAACCCCATCTTTACCAAACTGCAGCGCCGTCTGCATTTCACCAGTCCGCAGGTAGAGGGTGGATCTGAAAGTGATCATTTTCTGGAAATTTTGTTATTTACAATCTGACTAAAGTTGAAACTTGACAGTTATCTCTTATGGGGGTGGTGTTTTATTTAATGATGGTGTCTGTTCCGTATGCAGTTCTCCAATCTCCCACACATATTCATATATCATCTGCACGTGCACTAGAAAGCTGTGGCCCGAAGGGCCACAGGCTTTCTAGTCTATATATATAAATATCATGTGTCTGTCTGTCTGTCTGTCTGTTTGTCTGTCCAAGCTATACGTTTCTACACACAAGCACCAATCTGAGCTCGCGATACATCGAACGAAAGCTCTCGTCACGAGCACGTGCACTGTCGCTATCTCGAGTCTTATTTTACGCGTTTGTTTGCGTGAATGCAGATTTCGTGAATTTGGTACCGGTAGCGCAGTAGGCCTAGCAGTTCATTCTGTCACTCTACATGTTGGGTCTCGACTATTATGCTACTTTTTGATACCAGACTTAATCTGTTCTAAATGATACTTTGCAGATCTGTTCCCGACCATAGACTGTGTGTTTGGGAGGACACTGATCAATCTGCAGTTCTCCAGTCTGCCGCTAGGGGGCGAAATATCCGAAACTGAAAACATCTCCCATTTCGTTATTATTAAAGCCTTTTAGCTGATACATGGCAGAGGTCTTCTACACCATAGGCTGTGTGTTTGGGGAGGATGCTGACCAATCTGCAATTCCCCAGTCTGCCGCTAGGGGGAGAAATATCTGAAAGTGAAAACCTTATCCCATTTCTTTGTTTATAATGCTTTTTTGCTGATACTTGGCAGAGGTCTACTACACCATACAGCGTGTTTGGGGACGAGCTAGAATCAGTCTGCATTTCTCCAGTCTACCGCTAGGGGGCCAAATGTCTGAAAGTGAAAACCTTATCCCATTTCGTTATTAATAATGCTTTTAGGCTGACACTTGGCAGATGTGTATTACACCATATGGTGTGTGTCTGTGGAGGACGCCCAACTACCTGCAGTTCTCCATTCGGCCGCTAGGGGGCGAAATATCTGAAAGTGAAAACCTTATACCATTTCGTTGTTTATAATACTTTTAGGCTGATACTTGGCAGAGGTCTACTACACCATAGACTGCGTTTTTGTGGACAACTCTGACCAATCTGCAATTCCTCAGTCTGCCGCTAGAGGGTGAAATGTCTGAAATGAAAACCTTCTCCCATTTCGTTGTTTCTAATGCTTTTTTTTATACTTGGGAAAGGTATACTACACCATAGGCTGTGTGTTTGGGGCGGATGCTAACCAGTCTGCAGTTCTCCAGTATACTGCTAGAGGGTGCGAAATGTCTGAAAAGTGAAAACATTCTCACATTTATTTACTAAAAATGCTTTTAGGCTGATACTTGGCAGAGGTCTACTGTACTACATCATAAGCTGCGTCTTTGGGAAGGACGTTGACCAGTCTGCAGTTCTCCAGTCCGCCACTAGGGGACGAATTGTCTGAAAGTGAAATCCTTCTCCCATTTAAATTCTTTAGAGTTTATTCTTGGCAGCGATCTAAAAGTACTGTGCACTACCTACTAAACTAAATAAACTATAGGTTGTGTTTATGAGGATGATAACCACCTGCAGTTCTACAGTTTAACCTTCTTGCATATTTTTACTATTTGTAATCCTTTGGAAATGATACTTGGCAGGTATTTATCTACTTTAATACAACCTTAGCCTTATGTTGTACGTAGTATGTAGATATTTGAAAAGTAAAACAGCTTCAATCCTTTTCTTTATAATAATAATAATAATAATAATATTGGTTATTTATATAGCGCTTTTCTACGCTCAGCATACTCAAAGCGCTTTTATTATCATTACCCCAGCAAAGCTAGGTTCCCATTATACCGCTGGGTTGGCGTAGGCACTAATGTCTAAAGTGTCTTGTCTAGGGACACAACAGTGCGAAATTTATACAGCCTTTAGTCGGATTCGAACCTGCACCACCAAACACTATTGTGTAAGCAGTTCAGGCGCCGTATCCACTCGGACACTGCGACACTGTTTGAGAGAACACTCAATCATGTGACGTTTTGTTAAGTTAAGTTAATTAATTAATCTAATGTTTGGAATGGTGAATAGGCTTGTGAACTAGAATTATAGAGCTATATCTTTACTGAGTCGCGCAGAGTTGTCTACATTACCCGCGTCTGCCGCTAGAGGGCGAAATGTATGAAAGTTAACATCTCCTCCAACTTTGTTATTTACAATCCTTTTAGACTGAAACTTGGTAGGCATCTACTATAGCATAGGCTATATCTTTGCGGAGTAGTAGAGTCGTCTACAGTTCCACAGTCAGCCGCTAGAGGGCGAATTGTCTGAAAGTTAACATCTTCTCCAACTTTGTTATTTACTAACGGTTTAGACTGAAACTTGGTAGGCATCTACTACAGCATAGGCTGTACCTTTACGGAGTTACAGAGTTGTATACAGTCCCCCCATCTGCCGCTAGAGGGCGACATATCTGATAGTGAACACCTCATCCCATTTGGTTCTTTTTAATCATTTTGAGCTGAAACTTGGTTGGTATCTACTACATCATAGGCTGTATCTTTACGGGGTTGCAGAATCCTATTCACTTCCCCAGTCTACCGCTAGAGGGTGAAATGTCTGAAAGTTAACATCTTCTCCAACTTTGTTATTTACTAACGGTTTAGACTGAAACTTGGTAGGCATCTACTACAGCATAGGCTGTACCTTTACGGAGTCACAGAGTTGTATACAGTCCCCCCATCTGCCGCTAGAGGGCGACATATCTGATAGTGAACACCTCATCCCATTTGGTTCTTTTTAATCCTATTGAGCTGGAACTTGGCAGGAATCTACCTACTACAGCATATTCTGTATCTTTACGGAGTCCCAGAGTCGTCCACAGTTCTTCAGTCTACCGCTAGAGGGTGAAATGTCTGAATGTGAACATCTACATCAATTTTGTTATTTACAATCTGTTTAAGCTGAAACTTGAAAGGCAGGCATTTTACTTCACCATAAACCCCATCTTTACCAAACTGCAGCGCCGTCTGCATTTCACCAGTCCGCAGGTAGAGGGTGGATCTGAAAGTGATCATTTTCTGGAAATTTTGTTATTTACAATCTGCCTAAAGTTGAAACTTGACAGTTATCTCTTATGGGGGTGGTGTTTTATTTAATGATGGTGTCTGTTCCGTATGCAGTTCTCAAATCTCCCACACATATTCATATATCATCTGCACGTGCACTAGAAAGCTGTGGCCCGAAGGGCCACAGGCTTTCTAGTATTTAATAAATACACAAAATTCTAGAATGTGTTATTTATTTTATAAGTTGGCTGGCAACAGCGGTATTCCTATCCAATAAATCTATTGCATAGCTATTCATACTTAAACAAAATGTTCCAGAACATCGTGTATTTATTAAATAGAATAAATGGCCTTCAGCGAACAATACTTCATGCAATCTTTGAACGCCTATATCTCAGCTGTTTCTCAACGAAATTCAGATATTGTTACATATTTGGAATCCTTGGAACGCAAGCTTTCCAATGATATTATATATATACCAATTATATATATCCCAATTACAACTAATGTGAAGAATGGCCACGATACGGAGGGTGCAATTTCGCAAAAGACACTTTTTTAAAAGCTTATAAAAAAATTAAAGTCAAAATAAAAAATTCCGGCTTCATGGGGTCATCGACGGTGAGTGGAACTAGTTGTGTTTCAAATTTCAAGCAATATGATAAAGATTTGTAGAAAAATCTAGGGGGGGGGGGGGGGGTGGGGGGTCCGTGTCATTAGAAAATGACACTTATATTACGGGACATGGTGTAATAAAGTATGTTGTCTCCCCTAAATCCCGTAGTAAAGGTGTTTTGATATATAGGAATTATTACGGGATTTAGGGGAGACAACTATCTTTATTGAACTGTTATTTGTTATTTTGTACGGATATTTTGTACGAGTAACTATTATTTCGTCCAAGGACTGTTATAACGTCCGAGGCGAAGCCGAGGACTTATAACACGTCCGAGGTAAAACGTGTTATAAGGACGACGTGTTATAAGTCCTCGGCTTCGCCTCGGACGTTATAACAGTCCTTGGACGAAATAATAGTTACTCGTACAAAATATCCGTACAAAATAACAAATAACAGTTCAATAAAGATAGATATTGAAGTTAACTAGTGTTATTATATGCACACCACCCATCAATCACACACATACAACACTCACACATATAAGCTCAAAGTAACTATTCATACATAAATACTTATATTTACAAATAGCACAAATGATCAATTAAGATGCAATACAATTCTCAAGTTACGCCTCTTGTGTATTTTGTTAATTAAGATGTTTTTTTGTATTATTTTCCGATATATTTTGTAATCTGAGCAATTTGAAATATTAGTAGGTAGCGCATTCCATAATTTTATGATACTGATGACAACTATACTGTCAAAGCCATATCTATTTTGTGTTTTCGATATATTTATGTTATTTGTGCGACTATTTATTTTTAGTGAATTTTTTGTAAAAAAGGTAAATCTAAATGTCGAAATGGCTTTGATAGTGTTTTTATGTAGTTAAAGAAAAATATTAGACTGTGGTATTCTCGGACGGCTGATAGTAGTGGCATTTTACCTTGCTTGCGTAATTTGGATCCCGTACTGTCCCTTATTGTAAATATCGTCAATTTTTCGTAGGGCGTAGTTTTGTGTTTTTTCGAAATTGTATAGTAAGTCCTTTGAACCGTGTTTGTTGTGTAGAGATGTTAAAATAATGGCCAAGTTATTAACCAAGGTATTGTACAAAATGTCTAGCTAAATCATGTAAACAATGCGCATATAGTATTCTAGAATAAAACTTCATGACCATACATAACATTGGCGTACAATGTGACACAATAGGTGTAAAAAATAAATAAAACTTGTGGTACGGAAATTATGGTATATGGGAATTATTACGGGGTGGGAATCCATATATGGCTAGCTTTCCATCGATACAAACAGGTGACACTGAATTACGACACCAATATTCCAGACGATGTATAACCAGAGCTATTCGTATTGTACCTTACTATCGGCTGGTGTTTAACATGTATTATTACAATTATATATATTTATGTAATAATTAGTGAATATTACTCATCAATATAGAATAGAGTAGACTGACATACCTGCTGCTGGTGCTTCTTCATCCATCGTTAATTAATAAGTAGAAACCAATGTGTCTTGCAGCATTAATCAATTATGGCAATTTAAAATACCAGGATATTAACGCCGGTGTTGATTGGCATTAAAACATTCACCAGTCCATTTCTTTACAATAACTTTATTTCAAATAAATATTAAATATAAACACTAAAAATAAACACAACGCATACAGGGAAGCAAGGATCTAAAATCGGCCTGCTGCATTGGAGCTGCACATAGAGATGCTATGTGATACCTTAACAAAAACTTCGTGCCACCATCATACAATCTACAATTGGCTTGCTGTGATGCAGCGTGCATTGAGAATGCTATGAGGGCTTATCACTTGCGGCGAAAGCAATGTCCTGCGAAGCGGAGGCGGCTTTATATACAAGTGTGAAACTTGAGGAGACTATTGAGATACCGCCAATGCTGAATATGGTCTTATTGGAGATGTGCACATTGTACTAGACACAATGTACACGGCGTAGCATTCTTGCATAAATGCCATCCAGAGATTTAGTATCCTCTGCAGTTAGAGCCCAGCCTGAACACTTATATAGGAGTACTGGATCTACTATCTAATGCTAAAGCATAACATGCAAATACTTTTAATATTTTAAGACAGTTAAATAGGGTGTCTTACAATTTCAAACGTTATTCTTCAATATTATTATTAGCTTATTTTCTGACCATGGCTAATCATAACCGATGAGGCTCTTTGTGATTAATAAGTATATCATTGATATGTCATTGATTGTTTGGCCAACCACAATATGAGTGGTTTTTTTTATATTTGTATCAAGCCAGGCAGGCAGGTTTAGTAAAATAAACCTTAGCAACTGGATTGAATTATAATTTGCTTCAAACCGGAATGAGGTAGACAGTGACAATAGAGTAATGTGAAGGTGGATCATCATGTTATGCTATGCTCTGCACAGCATAATCACAATCACTATCATAGGACAACTTACACTGGTGCATAAATTACTGAATTAGAATGTAAGTTGTAATTTACCGGTATTACACACATACACACATCGGCCTACACGACTAGGATGTATTATCAGCTTCCTCTACAACCCAACACCATGTAATATAGCGGTAAGTACACATGACAAACCCTTAAAGGTAATAATTTACAAAAAATTTATTATAATTTACGGCAGTGCATATTAGAAACTAATTTATATTCAGCGAGCAATGTTTAATAGTTATATCAGTATCGTTTGCCAATTAGTATGATATCTGCTATGTTTAACGCCTAACCTAACAGAGAAATAATTGTACGAATTTTAATGCACTGCAAAACACATCAGTGCAGTCCGAGAAGATTACAAAGGTTGTTTGTTTGTCATGACAATTATTTACAAGATAAATAATAATTATGTGATAACTTCTATAGCATTACTGATTATGAGAAACAAATTAATTAATAAATGTCGACTAAGGTGGTGATAGACCGTGATATTGCTGCTACAGAAAATATCAAGTGTCTTCGTAATGTTCATATCAGAAACAAATAAAATTGGTGATTATTAATTCATGGATTCTATACCCTTGACACGATCAGGGAGATATAAATCTTTGTTGCTCCCTGTGTAGCAGGGGCGTCATATTTGAATGGCCTTCCTCATTTCTTAATATCTTTAATTTCAGTCGTAATTTGTGTATAAATTACTGCTACTCACATCTTTCTGGGACGAAGAAATTATTCTACACCATAACCCGCGAGTTTCTGCTGGTCGACAAGACAAAGGAGTTAATTATTTTTAAAAAGTCATGCAATTGAATTCGTAAGGCGTTAGGATAAATTAATGAATGCATGTTTGAAAACGATGGATCGATTTTTGATGTGTTAAAGACTTCATAATTGCATGTTAGAAGCCAGTAAACAGTACCAGTAACGAAGTCAGTGTCAGTATTATTGATGCAACTGGCAAGACCATTGTTTCAGCTATTCATATATTGGTGAGAAACTTTTCAATCAGCCATATAGCTCGGATATCGAATCTCTGAGGTTTAGGATTAACCAGGGGCTCTTATCGAATTGAATTGAAAGCAATTTTTCTTTTGCCTTGGCCATATTTTTTTATCGTATAATATACTACTGTAAGGCCCCCCTCACACGGAGCAACTTGTTTCTGCAACTTGTTTCTGTAACTTGTTGCTGGACCCCCTCACACACAGAAACTTGTTGCTGCAACTTGTTTCCGAAACTTGTTTCTGTGTGTGAGGACTCCAGCAACAAGTTTCTGCAACTTGTTTCCGAAACTTATTTCTGTGTGTGAAGTTATATACCCAGCAACTTTTTAAAAAACCTTTTTTAAATCAAATTTTTAGATTAGAGCTAATATTCGATAAATTGAGTGATTTGATATTATATATAAATGACTGGAAATGTTAGCTATTCGTTTTGAAATAATTGTTATTTTCTTGAGCAACAAGTTTCTGTGTGTGAGGGGGTCCAGCAACAAGTTGCTGAAACAAGTTTCGGAAACAAGTTGCAGAAACAAGTAGCAGCAACTTGTTTCTGTGTGTGAGGGGGTCCAGCAACAAGTTTCAGAAACAAGTTGCAGAAACAAGTTGCTCCGTGTGAGGGGGGCCTTAGTGTGTATCGTTGTTATTGTTGTATATACCATTGAGTATTAATTACCCCGTTGGAGGCGGAGTAACTTAGTTATTTTTCATAATTATATTTTCCTTCACGTACTTCACATTTTGTTGAATCTAAAGATGACATATTTAGTGTTATTGTCGTCGTCACCAGTAATATATATGTTTATTGGCGATGCATTGCACTGTTTTTAATATTTTCAAAGTTTTCACCAAATCAGGCTAATAATGATTACCGATAGCATACATTAACATAAATTAAAGTAAAGCAACAAAGATATATTCCAGAATAATCAATTGCTCAATTATATATGTTGAGTGTTTATAAAACACTAAAACACTGCATGCATTCAGTTATTACACTGATGGCTGGAAAAATTGAACATAAAGTCAGATAGTTTGTTACATCTAGTTTTTGGACATTTTAAAAATGCATGATCGTCCTTTTTTAATTATTTTTTTATTTATTTATTTAATCCAGATCAAGTTTAAAATTTAAAATGTAATCTTAATAGTAATACTGATCCATATCTAGTTAAACCTACTGCACCTTATATTAACAAGTTAATTATAGCACAGCAAAAAACACAATTGATATAATTTTAATAATATGAATATAAATGCAAAACTAAGACGTTAGTGAAACAAAAGTCCCATAAATAGGTGAAGACTCGATGCACGTATTAAACATTAAATAAATTAAAAGGTTTAAGGGGTTAAAAAGACTGGCAAGGGAGAATCGTCTTATATGAACAAATGAGTTTAAGCGCAAAGCAGTGAACATTCCACTTGCACTATCGTCATATTTAAAGTTGAATAGACGCCTAACAATATTGTATGCAACTCTTAAACGATTGAAAAAGAATTTATCAGCCCAAAGTGCATTACAATAAAAGTTGTAACAAAAACTACGAAAAAGATAAATTTTTACTGGTATAGAACAAACGCTAAATTACGATTAAGCATATTAATATTACTCATAATAGCTGGGTATGCTCCTTTGCTCATAGACAGCAACTCTGATTGCCTACCTATTATGTTAATTAATGGATTGCAATGATAATGGCAATGTCAAGGAGCATGTTGGAATCTCAAATCATTCTTCTAAAAATGACAAAAACTATTCGGTTTTATTGCAGAAATTATACCTAAATCAATTTGGTGCAATAGATAATTTATACAATGATATTTATTATTGCCGCTATCAAAAATGCAGGTCAGACATCATTACCCAAACGCTCAATTAGTAAGTCAAACAAAAAACAGTTCCAGGCTGGAATGATTTAGATAAGTGTGACGGGATCCAGGAGGGATCCCGGTTTATCCGGTGTTTAGCTTACGCGTCCCCGCCGTGTGTAAAGAGTAAATGGAAACGGTAAATGAGTTCTGATGTTCGCTGTATATAATTGGTATAAGATATAGATATGATCTGATGATAGTATAATATATGGAAGGCGGGATACGGTAACTAAAGTCCCGTGCTCCCCTATCTAAACTAACTAACCTATACTAGCACTACTGCACTGAGATAACTGAATTACTGATATTGGGTTACTGGTTATATTGCACGGTTGGCCTAATTACTACCTAATCGATGCCTTGCCCCCCTCTGATTGGTTGATACCCTTGTTGGCGCCCTTTGGAGTGTTCCCGTTCACTCCACCTATTCTCTCTGGGTTAGGGGTTTGGCCCCTGACCCTCTATTGTGTGCTTCCTTCCCATTCTTATTGGGATGGCACGAGTTGGTTAATTATCCAATCTCGTGGCTCCCAATATTGCTTATCGGCTTATAACTTTATGGGGTGTTAGCGGGATTGAATAAGCTAACACTCCCCCCCATGCTATCTTCCCGGTAAGAAGATAGCATCAACCAAAAAAGTGCGCTACAATCCCGCTGGATCCCGATCTAGTATCGGGTGTGGGGTGGAATTCTTTTCTCTCAGAGTCGGCTTTCCAGGCTGCCCCCTATGGGTATGATAACGCTACCCTGTGTGCCTGGCGTCTCATGTCGGGCCGATCGCGCTCACCTCTCACGCAACTTTTGTTTCCCCAACACTTCCGCCCTATCTCCTCTTCACTCTCACCCTAACTCTCTCATACACTCGGACCTCCTCGTCCCTCACTCAGCCTCTTATTCTCCCCCCCCCCACACTAGAATTGCGTCCGCACGCTCTCCGCACTTCGCACCTACTACTCTGTCCCTCAACCCTACTCTGACTACCTCATCCCTTCTGACGAATCTCCCCCCCCCCCCTCTTGTGCCGTCGCACTCAAGAAGTGTGAAATTGTCTGGTGTCTCGTCCATAGTGCCATAGTCAGTTTACCCCCCAGTCCCAGTAGCTAATTGAGAAAGGTTGTATGACTATAGTACTTACTCCCAGCGTATATTCGTAGATTACTAATCACATCAGTACATACAAATTGCACTTATATGATTATTTGCATTAATTGAATTTGTACTTAATAATTCGTACGTCCCACGCGGCGCCTTCCAGGCGTACCACGTCCAAGTTCCAGTCTCTCTCCCTCGACTCTGGGAACCTATCTGTTCCTCTGGGGATAGTTCCCCCTGGCGTCCTCTTCCCTGGGTCGTTTCTTGGTTATCACCATTCCTCTGGCATCATCCGCCTTCTGCTTTCGGACCTTCGCCGCCACCTCCCTGCTGATCCCGGTCGTTGGCTCCTTGGGCGCTGGTGTTATTAGTGCCCGATATCGCTTCGCCGGTGGCCCCTCAGAGTGGCCCGGTTGTCTCCCTCTGGTGGCGTCCCATAGGATCATTTTCATTGCCTTTGGTACGTGCTCCGCCAAGAAATCCCTAAACTCTCTTCGGTTCTCTGGCGTCCACCTGTCCAGATACCTTTGCGTGTTCATCACTCCAGCGTACGACACCGCCGTTGCTACCTCTTGGTGGGTAAACGGTAGCCTCCGCTTTATGATTTCCATGTGAGTCTCCTGATTGATAAGGAAGAAACCCCACTTAAACTCCTGGGCCTTCATGCGCTGGCGCGTCATGGCCCCGACGTCGGCCCACTCCTCGAACCTTGTGAACTTCTCCCCGCCGCTCACCCAGTCGCACTCGCGTCCGTAGTGTCCCCGAAAGTGGCACTTTGTACATCGATTATGCAACCGTGGGCACGCCCCCATCCTGTGGCTTTGTTCTCGGCAGTAGAGACAAAAGGTTCCCTTTTGGAACCGGTAAAGGCAATTCTTTTCTTGGTGGGTCTGTCTCCCACAGTAGTCGCAGCCGAGTACCAATGTCTCCCGTCCCACCTCGTCCTTCGTCCCAAGCGATCTCCGCGGTCTGTGGAGTCGCTGGTAGGTGAACTTCTCTACGTTGGTCTCTCTATCTACGTCGATCTCTCCGCCCCTCTCGGGCATCGTCTCCCCGAATACTATCCGTGGTGCCGTCCCCGGTTGCTCGCCCAACCTGATAATGCTCCCCGCGAAATCCATCGCCGGGTTCTCGTGCGAAGGCCCTCGCCCCACTGGCCGTCACCACCCTTCCGCCAACCCAGTCCGTGTCCGAGTGGCCTATCCTCTCGATGGGCGGCATCTCTCCGAACTCGTCGTCGTTGTCCTCCTCTTCTGGTAGTGTTTCCAACCCCGGTATCCCGATGGATCCACTATGTCCCTTCCCGCCTTGGCTCTCGCCCGTAGCTCTCCATCCCTCTAGCTCCCGTAACTTCCTTGGCAGTTGGTCGCCCTCGGCGCCCGCCGGTATGGGCATCGTTTGCAACCCCGACGTCGACTGTTTCGGTGATCCCACCGTCCATCCCAATTCTCGCCCTAGAGACTCCCCCGAACTCCCTGATGAAGTCCAATGAAGTTCATCTAGGCCTGCCTGTTCCTCGAAGCCGTAACTCTGTGTCCTGGCCTCCTCTTCCCTCTCCTCCGCTTCTATCCTCTCCTGTCTGGCGACTTCTTCCAGTCGCTTTGCTTCTCGTCTATCCGCTTCTAGCTGCTCCCATCTCTGATACGGTGTATCTGTCTCCCCGTCTACCAGATGCTGGCTGTTGTAGTACGCCGACTCGCCCTTCAGCCCCGGGTGGTCTACCAGACCGTCAAAGGCCGTCTTAAAGGCTCTCCTGTAGCTTAGGGGTGATCCTGATAACAGAAATGCCCCTGGTTCCCTCTCGACAACCACGGTCATAAATAAGTTAAGCAAACTTATCATGATCCAGTCTTCCTGCAGGATATATCGCTTCTGATATACCTTTATCGCTCCTCTGCGGAATTGATATACCTCCTGCTTTCCCGGTCTCGCTCCCCACTTTAGCGAGTTCGCTAGTTCTGCTCCGTACTCTTCCCTGAACTTCCCCCAATCCATTGGTTTGTGGCATACGAGCCCCAATAATTGGCCCATCGCCACCGCCCCGCATTGGCCTGTGTTTTCGACCACCCCCAATCCATTCGGTGCCGTCATAGCCATAAAGACTTTCTGCATATCCAGGAGGTTGGTGGCGTCCGGACCGATGATCCTCTCCGCATCCTCGCGAATCGCCGATCCCACTTTCGTCGTCGATTTCTCTCTTACTAAGACTTGTACCGCTTTCGGTAACCGGTCTAATTTCGGCCCGTCCTTCTTCCCATACGTTCCTAGATCGAATAAGAAGATGTCCCCATTTGGCGCGGCCAAATGTAGGAGTATGGTCCTGGCCGACCCCGCCGTTCCTCGTCTCGAACCCGCCTCGTCTTCCACGGTTCCCTCGTCGTCTAGGATCATATATCCTCCTTTGTTGACGGACTCTATGAATCTCTTCCAGTCCTTCCTCGGTGATTCCCTCGGGTACTTCGGAATCCCGAACTTCGCCTCGTCCCCTTTCACCACGTAGTGGAAGTGTTGGAAGATCGCGTTGTCCAGCACCGGCGTCCCGTAGGTCCCGACCAGCCGCTGTTCGTGCATCTCCCGGAAGTGATCCTGCAGCGCTCGTGCCGCGTGACCCCTTTCCAACTTCTCGTAGTATCCTCTCATCTTCTCTTCCGGATGCCTCTCGGTGAAATCCACCAGTATCTCCTTTCCTCCTGACTCCGCCTTTCTCTTTCTGATCAACTTGCTCGCCATTCCGAACGTTCACTCGCTCACCTGCAAGGTGGTGCCTTACCAAGGCGCAATACAGATGAGTGATGTATCTAGGATGTTCTGTACAGTTCGATAATGGCCTATTTCCTACTTAACTGCGCCTTTTAACCTAAATTATCCTTAATTAATTTTGAAGCTAGTAAATGGGCGTAATTTACAATTTCTGTCCGTTACTTTTATTATGTTCTAGAATAACTTTCCTTGTGTTGCCATTATTTGTACACCTTTCAGCCCTATTCTATTTATTTATCTATTTTAATTTGATTCTACTGTCCTGCTACTTACTACTGCCTATGGATTATTCTATTCTCTAATCCACATTCTGGCCTACTCTGTGTTCTGGCCTATGCAGTACAGCAGTGTGCGTCGTGTGGCCACACGACTTACCCAGCTGTACTCATATGCCCCCCTCTCTCTACTAACTGCTAACTAATATCTATATCTTATATACCCTTCTACCTCTTACTCTCTCTCTCTCTAATGGTACCACGTACCCTCTAACTCTAACTCTTCTCTAACTAATGGTACTACGTACCCTCTGACTCTCTAACTCTGACAACGGTACTACGTACCCTCTAACTCTAACTCTAACTAGCGGTACTACGTACCCTCTAACTCTAACTCTAACTAACGGTACTACGTACCCTCTAACTCTAACTCTAACTAACGGTACCACGTACCCTCTAACTCTAACTCTAACTACCGGTACTACGTACCCTCTAACTCTAACTCTAACTAACGGTACCACGTACCCTCCAACTCTAACTCTAACTAACGGTACTACGTACCCTCTAACTCTAACTCTAGCTAACGGTACTACGTACCCTCTAACTCTAACTCTAACTAACGGTACTACGTACCCTCTAACTCTAACTCTAACTAACGGTACTACGTACCTACTAACTCTAACTCTAACTAACGGTACTACGTACCCTCTAACTCTAACTAACTCAGGTACTACGTACCCTCTAACTCTAACTCTAACTAACGGTACTACGTACCCTCTAACTTCTCTAACTAACGGTACTACGTACCCTCTAACTAACTAACTAACTCTAGGTACTACGTACCTACTAACTAACTTCTCTAACTAGGTACTGCGTACCTACTAACCCTCTAACTAACTCTAGGTATTACGTACCTACTAACTAACTTCTCTAACTAGGTACTACGTACCTACTAACCCTCTAACTAACTCTAGGTACTACGTACCTACTAACTAACTAACTAACTCTAGGTACTACGTACCTACTAACTAATTAGGTACTACGTACCTTCTGCCTACTAACTGCGTACCTACTCATGTACTATTATTTTATTTTTATTTTATTTTTCAAATTTTATATGTGGGAAGGGCGTCTCGCCCTCAATCCCACCCCCCTCAGTCCAAAACTTGGACGACTAAACTAAGCGCTAACTCCACTTCTAAGGTGCCCCTTCTAGAAGACAGCATTTCCCTACTGCTCTCTTGTAGGTTTTTCTGTCCTTCGCACCTATCTTTCCACCTATCCGCACTTCTACCGATCGGACTCTTCCGTCCTCGTCGGAGTAGGTGTCTACAACTCTCGCCAACCGCCACTGGTTGTTGATGATAGTATCATCCGTAACGATTACAAGATCTCCTGCTCTTAACTCCCTGTTCGGTTTCCTCCATTTGCTTCGCTTATGGAGCGTGGGTAGGTATTCCTCGACCCACCTCCTCCAATACTCAGCGCTTATTGCCTTTGCGACTTTCCAACTTTGGCGGGAGTGTATGTCATCTGGGTCTACACCCCGCATATCGATGGTCGCTGGTCTTTCCATTAGGAAATGGCTAGGCGTTAACACGTCTAGTGACTCAGGGTCGTCATTCTCCGGATATAGCGGTCTGCTATTAATGATCCCCTCGCACTTCGCAAGTACTGTCCGTAAGACGTCCTCAGTGACCATGTGGGTGTTCATTAGCTTTGTCATTAGACGCTTTGAACTGCCCACCAGTCTCTCGACGCATCCTAGTGTATGTGGTGCATACGGCGTCCTTCTCTCCCACTTTACCTCTCGTCGTCTCATGGCTGCCCTGACTTCTTCCCCTTCCAAGATGTCCAAGGCCTCTGCCATTTCACTCTCTGCGCCCACAAAGTTGGTGCCGTTGTCGCTGTATATCACTGCGATCGTCCCACCTTTGCAGGTCCCTGAACCTTTCTAAGGCGTTAATGAACGCTGATGCGGTTGCATCTTGGGCGAGTTCTATCCCTACCGCCCGCGTATTGTTGCATACGAAGATAATACCGTAGCGTTTCTCCGTGTGTCGCATCACCTTGATCTTTATCGGCCCGAACATGTCCACACCGCAATGCGTAAATGGCGGGTCGTGCTGTCTTACCCTACTCGCCGGTAGTGGCGCCATCTCCTGTATGGCTCGCTCCTTCTTCGCCCGTCGGCAGGTCTGGCACTGCCCCACTACCGCTTTAACCTTCTTCCTTAATTGTTTGACCCAATAGGTCCTCCTTATCTCTGTGAGGGTTCGGTTGGTGCCCCCGTGCAATATCGATTTGTGGGAGTCCCATATAATCTGGTGGACTATTGGCGATCCTGTAGGAATGATGATGGGTTTCGGTGGTACGACTATGCTATTGTTGTATCCCACCCTAGAATTCATTACTAGAATCCCGTCGTCATTGAGTTGTGGCGACAGCGTAATCAGCTCGCTGTCCCGTCGGAGGTGCTGTTGGTTACCGACGCGTTCCACCTCGTCGCCGTAGTTCTTCCGTTGTTCATAGCGGATCACTGCCTTGGCCGCTCCCTCCAGATCTATGGTTGTCCTGATTTTCTTGTCCTTGCCAACTCCCGCAAGGAAATTCCCGAAGGCTCTCCAATACGCCACTAGTTTCTTGGTCTTATACCAACTAGAACTGTAGCTGAGGAGTTTATCCGTTGGGTTATCGCACAGTTCCCTTCCTGGTTGCACGTCCCTAATCTCCCTCACCATCTGGGAGTATATCTCTTCTCCCTCTGAATCTCCCTCTTCTCCTTCTGATACTACTTCCGAGCCCGGGTCCACCTTCCTCATCGGCGGCCAGGCCTCCCTATCGCTCAGAAATTGTGGCCCATGTTGCCACAATACTTCCTTCTTCAGGAAAGTGTGGCGTTCCACGCCCCTCGACAGCAAGTCCGCTGGGTTCTCGTCTGTTGGGCAGTAGTGCCACCTTTCCTAGTTCTGTGCTCGCCCTTATTTCGTCCACTCTATTCGCGACGAATATCGGGTATCTCGTCCTTTCGTTGTGTAGCCAACCAAGCACTACCATGGAGTCCGTCCAGTAGTGTGTTTCCACTATGTTGGGAATAGTATCCACTAGGTAGGCTGTGGCCCTTACTCCTAGCCTCGCGGCTGTCAATTCTAACTTGGGAACTGATGCTGAATCTGGCGGCGTTGACTTTGCTTTGCTAAAGGCTAGTCTTGGCTTATGAGCCCCCTCTCGTTGTACTAAGTAAAGTGCCGCTCCGTACGCTTCCAACGACGCGTCGGAGAACATGTGTAGGTCCAGATTCGTCATGTTCCCATCCGGGAAATACACCCGTGGGATGTTGTATGTTCCCATCTTCTCCAAGTCTCCTGTCCACTTGCTCCACTGTTTCTTGATTTCCTCTGGTACCTCTACGTCCCACTCATCCTTCAGTTTGTATACTCTCTTGAGTATCTGTTTCCCCGTGACTAATAATGGGGATGCTAGGCCTAGGGGATCGTATATCCTTGCTATATACGATACATAGCCCCTTTTCGTGTGGATGTCTGCGCCCTCCTGGCTCAGCTGATACTTCAATTCGTCTGTCTCCCTGTTCCACACGATTCCCAATGCCTTCTGTTGAGATTCTGTTCTCTTAATTGCCATGTCCTGCCCTTTGGCTGTTGTGGGATTATCCATGGTCGATTCTGGTCTCCTGTCCTCTATCGCCTTGGTAAATTCTTCCGAACTGGATTGGAATTTGGTCAGGTTAAAGCCGGATCCCTTTAGGATGTCGCGAACCTCGCGCCCTGTATCCAGTATCTCCTTAACCGTATTTCCAGACTCCATTCCGTCGTCTACGTAGAAACCGCGTCGAATCATATCGACGGCCCTACTGCTGTATCTATCTTCCTTCCCCTTTACTGTGTCTCTCACTGCCATAGTCGTCGTAAATGAAGACGACTTGGCCCCCATGTTCTGTACTACCATCTTATATGCTGGTATTATCGGCGGTTCTTCCTCGCCGTTATACCATAAGAAGCGTTGACTGTCGCTATCTTCTTCCGTTACACGGACTTGGTTGAACATGCCTTCTATGTCGCACGTGAAGGCGTGTTTCCCATTTCTAAATATAAGTAACACTTCTATGCCCGAATTGTATATGTTTGGGCCTTCTAACAGGTAATCGTTTAAGCATTTTCCGTCGGTCTTTGCCGATGCGTCGACTACCATCCTTAGTTTACCTTTCTTTGGATCTAAAGCCACGTGCAGTGGCAGGTAATATGTCCTATCCGTGTTCGGCTCGTCGACCGGTAACTCCACGGCCCATCCTTTCTCGACGTACTTCTTAATTGTTCTGTGGATGTACTCATTCTTCTCGGGGCTCCGTTTTAGTGTTTGTTTCAGTTTGCGGAGCCTCGTGAGTACCATCCCCCTATTGTCGGGCAGCGGTATCTTCGGTAGTTTCCATACCATTCCTATAGTATACCGTCCCTCATCGCATGTCATTGATTCCTCCACGCTTTGTAGAGCCTGCTTGTCTTCTACTGAGGTCCCGACTCCGGTTTCTTTCAGTCCCTCGAAATCCTGTCTGAGCAGTCTTTTAAGCTGCTCTTCTGCTCCCTCGTCACCCATTTCCTGCATTGTTCCTGTGAACATGCATCTTGATGTCTCCGACATCCTAAATGGTATCTTACTCTTGATCGGACCACTGAGCGTCCACCCGAATGGTGTTAAAATTGCCACCGGGTCACTCTGCTTGTCTTCGCCGAAGACCGTTTGCATTCTTTCGTGGGCCGTTGGGCAGTCCATGCCTACTATGATGGACACCTTCCTAACGTCCACGTCTGGGATTGAGAAGTCAATGTCGTCCAGAAATTTATACTGCTCGACCTCGATGTTGGTTGGTCGCCTGGCATTAATATTAATTGACTCTATCACTTGGATGGGGTCGATGGTTGCCCCATAGTCGCATCCTGGTGCCACTGCTGCAATTGCGCACCGTCCTGTTCTCATCTCCAGGACCTCATCTTTGCTAGAGATGGTTGTTACCGCCATCCTGCTTGGCCTCGTTCTCAATCCTATCTCCACGGCCACCCATTCCTCGACTAATGTGAAGGCAGCTCCACTATCAACCAGCATTAGTGTTGTTACTGATCGATTGCCTTCCCCGATCACTCGCACTGGTACTACTCCAAGTAGCACCGTTCCCCTCTTCTTCGCCCCTACTGTGCTCGTCGCCATCGTTTGGCCTCTCCTTTGACCAAATTTCATTGGCTTCTCCTTGCACTCCCTTGCTCTATGTCCACTCATTACACATCGCGAGCAGATTTTATTGCTGAACGCATAATCTATCTGATCTTGCCTAGGTAGCGCCTGCCAGTACCTGCAGTTCATGGTTTGATGAAGCGCATTTGCGTGTAGCTGGCATTTGCTCTTTGGGTCGTAGCCCTCTTTATACAGTGCGTTGCGTATCGCAGTTGCGTTTGTACCAAAGTCCCTACTATTCTTATTGTTTGGATTTTGCCTACTGGACGTACTGGGGTTATGTTTATTTGTGTTGTTATTGTTTCCCTGTCCGTTCCACGGTGTTGTTTTATCTTCGGCTAGCTGTGGACTTGTAGTCCCCTGCGTCGCTGCATATGGCAATGATTGCCTGAGTCTCGGTAATGCGTTTGATGTATTGTGCTCTGGTTTCGGTCTATGATAGTCTGTCTTCGGTCCCTTTCCCAGGCTGTCTTCGCTATAAACTGGGTCAGTTATCAGTTCAGCCCCGTAGTTTAAGAAGTTTGACATTTCTTCTAAACCCGGTTCCGCACCCTTCTTATCTCGAGTGGAGAAGGCGATTTTCCTCCACTTATTGCGCAGCCAGTTTGGTAGTGTCTGCGCTATCGTGGTGATGTTGTTGGATGCATTGAGCTCGTACGGCGCGTCTAGCGTCTTCAGCACGATTAGCGCCTTTTCGACTTTGTTAGCGAACGTCTTAATGCTAACGGGGTTATCCTGTAGGCCACCCGATGTTATGCCCCTCAGCGTCTGCCTGATAATCTTGGCCGGGTGCCCGTATTCCCTATCCAGTGCCCGCCATGCTGTCGTGAAGCCGCCCTCTATTCCTTGATATTGCCTCACGATATCGTATGCTGGGCCTCCCGTATATACTTGCAGATACTTTAGGCACTCCGCCTGCGTCAAGTTTTTTGTTAGTATTTCGTTACTATACATGCGCCGAAACTGTAGATATTCTTCCGGCCTACTCCCATCGAATTTGAATGGTTCCACGGGTGGTAGCTCGATCCTCGTTTTCAACGCATCGATCAACGTAGCCATCCCCATCGCCTGCGCTTCCAATGGATTCGACGGGTGCTGTATAGTTTCTCCTGTCTGGTGCGGTTCGTCCGTCCTATTTCTCGATCTTCTCTGACTTGGGTATGTCATCGGGGGTAGTGGCCCCCTCCATATTTCTGTGTCACACGACCTATTTTCATCTAAGGGTCTCGTTGTTCTTGCTCCTATCGGGGTATATTGTTGATATTGTGATGGGGGAATGTCACCCTGTCCCTCCCCCCCCACCGGTATGTTTGGTACTGGGGTTGATGTTAATATATTGGGGCCCATACACCTATCCGCAATAATTCCCCCCTCCCCTGGGTATATGTTATGTCCCTGCATGCTGTAGTCATACTGCTGTGCTGGTACCGGTATAGGCCTATCAGCTTCTGGCCTACCCGCCGGTATGTATTCCGCGACTTCCGGGTTTAATCCCGTTGTCCACGCTATCCTATCGCCTACATTGCCTCTCTCAGTATGGCCTATGGTATGTGCAGTAAGGCCTACAGTATGTCCTACAGTCTGCATGTGTTGTTCGGGATCGAAGTTTATTCTTCTCGAATAATCTTCCCCGCGGCTACCGTATTCTCGATCGATAGGTGTATTCCGTCGGAAAGTTTCTCTTCGACCCCCCTCTCTACTGTTCTCATCTTCGTACCGGTACATCGCGTACCCCTCTCTCGGCGCGTAGTGCGCCTCGCCGGGTCGCATCTCTCCGGGGCGACGGCAATCTCCCGGAGTCCGACCCCACTGACTCTCTGTCCTCATCTCGACTACCGACGGCTCGCTATCCGTCCTCGCTCTTCTATCGTTTGCGGCGATACTTCTACTACTGTCTTCTCTTCTTCTCCTATCAGTGGAGTATTCCCGCTCGTGAGATCTCTCGTCGACCTCCCGGTTAAACCCCACTGTTCCTCTTCCCTCTTCTGATCGGGCTCGACGCTTCGTCCGCCCCCTCACGACGTCAACCTGTCTCTCTCTACTCAGTCGCACGCCGCTGGGGCACTCACAATCCCCCTATTACTCTCCGTCGCCGGTTGTTGCGGTTTACCTATTTCGGCCCTCGCATTATCCGCTGACGGCTGTGGGACACTCTCTGCCCCCCCTTTTTGCCGCTAACTCGCTGTTGTGGGGCTCCCGTAGCCCCCCCCCCCCCCACTCGCCACATCTAACTTCGCTATCTCTCATCCCGCTACTATATCCCTCTCTAGTCGACACATCAACCCTATCACGGTCGGGTCTATTCACCCCCGCCTCTCCCTCTGCTATTACGTGGCCTACCAGGCCCTCTGCACCCTGCCTACCAACTATGTGGCCTACCAGGCCCTCGCTGGGTCTATTCAACCCAGCCACCCCCTGCCTACCAACTACGTGGCCTACCAGGCCCTCGCTCGGTCTACCTAATCCAGCTACTCCCTGCCTACCAACCGTGTGGCCTACCAGGCCCTCGCTGGGTCTATTCAACCCAGCCTCTTCCTGCCTACCAACTGCGTGGCCTACCAGGCCCTCGCTGGGTCTATTCAACCCAGCCTCTTCCTGCCTACCAACTGCGTGGCCTACCAGGCCCTCGCTGGGTCTACCTAACCCAGCTACTTCCGGCCCACCAACTGCATGACCTACCAGGCCCCCGTTTGTCTGGCTATACACGCCCGACGTGTTTACGTTAATAGCACCCATATTGGAAACGGAATTAATTCGTTCGTTCGAAATAAAATCATTTGAATTATTTTGTAAATTCGGGCTTGGATCATTATTTAAATTATTTGAATTATTTTGTGTAACTACGTTAATATTAGAATTATTTTCTACATTAATATTAGGATTATTCTGATTTAAATTTAAATTACTACCACTAGGCAAAGTATTTCCTGCAATAAAGGTTTGATTAGAATTATCCCATACGGTACTATTAATATTAACCACGTCTACTGTACCATTATCATTATTACCCCCCCCCCCCGCCCGTACGGTCACACCAGTTTTGGGTCTGTCATGCGGTCCCTGTAAGTGGGGTATTAATAAATGTATCCACGGCCCCTGGCTCCTCTAAAATACTCGAGCCTGTCTCGCTCTCAGACACCCCCGCCCGCACCAGTTGCAGCTCGTGCGCGCGTCTAACCCTATGTTCCCCAAGCTCACTTTGGCGTCTCTTTAATTCCTCCTGGTCTCGCTCGGCTCCTGTCATTCTCCTCTCACACTCCCGCGTGTCCCGCTCAACCAGCTCCACTACTTTCCTAGCACTCTCCCTTCGCCTCGCTTCACGCTCCTTACGTTCACTTTCCTTTCTCGCCTCATACTCCTTACGTTCCACCTCACGCTCTTTGCGTTCCCTTTCCTCTCTCGCCTCACGCTCCTTGCGTTCCCTTTCCTCTCTCGCCTCACGTTCCCTACACTCCTTTTCCTCCTTCTCTTCACACTCCCTAAGGCCTCTCAAAGCCCTTTCGGCCCTCTCTCCGGTTTCTCTAATCAATGCCGCTTCCCTCTCTAGCCGCATTCTCCCCTCCTCTAGCCGTTTATCCATTTCCCTCTGACCTTGCTCTATCAGCTCGAGACGGTACGCGGCACCTGCCTCTCTCACCAGTCTTTCTTTCGCGGAGGATGTAGCAGACTTATCGGTTACGACGGACTCCCTCCAACTTCCCGATCTACTAGCTTTCCCCCTCCTCCCGGAACTCCCTCCGACCGACGAGGCCGAATCCTCGGGGTTAACCTCGGATTCGCCCCCTTCAGGTCTGTTCCAACCCATTAATTTTATACCCCGGGCATCGATTAAATATGGCCCTATGTACACTACACTAGGTTGTATACCCCCATACCCCCATGAGTCATACAATTCCTCGGCAACCTTTCTCGCTCTCTCCTCGGCCAATTCTCTCTGCCCGAAACGCATTAGATAGTATAAATGTCTGTCCGACTTACCTAGTCCTGACTTCAGTTTTACCTCGTCTATCGTTTTCCCCTTTCTGGCTTCATCTAGTAGTCTCTGGGTCGCGTTGTAGGCCCGTCGAAGTCGCTCAGAAACCCCGACGTCCTCGTCGCCGACCCCTCGTCCGTCTCTCCGGGTTCGACGTCGTACCGGCGGCCCCACCGTCGCCGTTCCGGCGGGCCGTCCGTCGCCCTCGGCCTGTGGCTGGCCGGCGACATCGGTATCGATATCCCCTTCGTCTCCCTGCGTCCGGGGCCGCACCGTCGGCCCCACCGTCGCCGTTTCGGTGGGCCGCTCGTCGCTCTCGGCCTGTGGCTGGCCGGCGACACCGGTGCGTCGACCCCCGTCCCGTGTCGACTCGTCTCCTTCTCCCTCCGCCTCGCTCTCTCTTTCTCTCGGCTCGACCTCGGGTTCCAGGTCCCCCTCGTCCTGAACTGCCGGATGACCCGTTACCGATGGGTCCGGCGTCGTGGGCCTGTATCGCCTGGTTGCGGCCTCGCGGATCGTTAGCTCTTCGTCCGGGGTCCGCGTCGGTGTCGTATCACCTGACCGACTCATCTCTCTTCTGCAGATTTCGGTGGCTAGTGGTTATTGAGTTTATCTAGGGCGGCAGCTGATTTAGTTACTGTGACGGGATCCAGGAGGGATCCCGGTTTATCCGGTGTTTAGCTTATGCGTCCCCGCCGTGTGTAAAGAGTAAATGGAAACGGTAAATGAGTTCTGATGTTCGCTGTATATAATTGGTATAAGATATAGATATGATCTGATGATAGTATAATATATGGAAGGCGGGATACGGTAACTAAAGTCCCGTGCTCCCCTATCTAAACTAACTAACCTATACTAGCACTACTGCACTGAGATAACTGAATTACTGATATTGGGTTACTGGTTATATTGCACGGTTGGCCTAATTACTACCTAATCGATGCCTTGCCCCCCTCTGATTGGTTGATACCCTTGTTGGCGCCCTTTGGAGTGTTCCCGTTCACTCCACCTATTCTCTCTGGGTTAGGGGTTTGGCCCCTGACCCTCTATTGTGTGCTTCCTTCCCATTCTTATTGGGATGGCACGAGTTGGTTAATTATCCAATCTCGTGGCTCCCAATATTGCTTATCGGCTTATAACTTTATGGGGTGTTAGCGGGATTGAATAAGCTAACAATAAGGACCGTTATGATGAATCCAGAGTTAATTTTAAAATCTGGAGGTCGAATGGCTGTCCTCGTTTTGGTCCAATTTATGACTATTACATAAAATCGAAATTAACATTTAAACGCGCAATGCGTCAGTGCAAGTCTAAGGTGCAGCAACTTTGTATCAATCGTATTGCGAATTCTTTAACCAGTAAAAATGTATGGCGCAATGTGAGAAATAATTGTGGTTTGAACACTCCTTTATCTGGTAAAGTAGGTAGTGCCGTCGGGGATGTGCAAATATGTGATTTTTGTAAAAATAAATTTTCAAATTTGCACAACTCAGTGAACAATGATTCTCTCAAGTTGTCACTTGAAAATAAGTTTTTAAATATTATTTACACGAAAGACATGACTGTTTCGCCTGTTGAAATGTCTGTTGGTATAAGTACTCTAGCTAGCGGTAAATGTGCTGTACCTGATGGATTAGTCAGTGAGCATTTTAAGCATGGTCCCGCTAGCCTATCCGTACAGCTAGCTCTACTTTTCTCTATTATTAATGTTCACGGATACATTCCTGAGACTCTTATGGACACCAATCTAATTCCTCTCGTCAAGGATAAGAATGCAGACATAACCGACTCTGATAATTATCGAGGTATTGCTACATCCAATTCTGGAAGTAAAATTCTAGAACTTATTTATCTTAATCGTTATATTGAACACCTTCATACAACGGACTCACAATTTGGTTTAAAAAAAGGTCTATGTACATAATTATGTGTTTACAAGCTAAAAGAGATAGCCTGTATATGCTGCTGTATTTCTTCATTGTTCCAAAGCCTTCGATTTAGTCAATCATTATAAATTATTTCTAAACTTATTGATCGTAAATTTCCAATATTTTTTGTGCGAGTACTCCGTTTTTGGTATCGTTTGCAGACTATTACTGTGAGGTGGGGAGGTTGTATCTCCACTAGGTTCCATGTTACTAATGGAACTAAACAGGGAGGTATAATCTCATCACGTCTTTACAGTCTGTACCTAGATGACCTCAGTGTGCTTTTCACAAATTCTAACGTTGGGTGCGAACTTGGGGGTAAAATATCTAATCATCTCATTTACGCTGATGATTTGGGATTGATTTCCAATTAATTTCATGGAATGAAAAACTAATAGAAATATATTAAAGTTACTTGAACATTCAATTATAATCAATTACAAGATTTATATTAAAGGTGCAATTTTAGAAGCTGTGACTAAGTATAAATATATATTATTCACAACTCAACTGATGACAGCTTTGATATTTTGAACCAATTACATACATAGCCTTTATAATCGTTGTAATTTACTAATTAGGAAATTTAATAAATGTTCAACCAGTGTTAAGATTAAATTATTTCAATGTTTTTGTACGCAATTTTACTGTCATGCATTGTGGTCGCGGCGGAACTCAAGGACCCCCTTGGAAATAAGCTGCGAAGCTTTAGGGGTAATCCTATATGTTATGTTGGACAATACCTTTATACCGGTACATTGTTTGGTGTATTTGTTATTGTTTTATACACATTTATTTCAATGCTATAACTTCTTTAATAAATAGAACTAATTCATCTAATGATACATTAGTGGGGGCAGTTGCACTCTAAACTTTTTTACAAGTCGCATACGCGGCATCGGTTGTACATGTACATAGGGTAGTTATAGTCTTGCTTTATTGTTATTGTGCTCTGTTTGTTTTGTTTAATGTACGTATGTTTTTATGGACTAAAGTCTGGATTAAAGAATAATAATAATAATATACAGAAATTTAGGGTACGTCATCCCATGACTTTGTTGGTCCTTTACATTCTATAGAGGTAAGTATGGAATATCATACAGTCGACCACATTTTCTTGGCCGACAACACAACAGTTTCATGTACTGGAGCTCGGCATGAAGAACGGAACAAATTTATCTGTTCGTTTATTCTCCAGTTATTGATGTTGTAAAGGTAACAGGTCTTACATTGTAATGTAGATCCAGGCCTCCAACCAGCAATAGGAAACAACAAGAAGTATATTCTTAGGTTTACCTATTAAGTGGAAAAAGAAATTGGGCTTGCAGCTTTTTGTGCTGGGGGTTGCAAAATAACTCTAAGAACTGAACAATAATTATGGTGCTATGGTGCATTGGAATGCTAAACAATTTCCAAACTTGAACACTGTGAGATTCGATAAACTCCTGAAAACGTAGACTCGCGGAAAAATATCCTTCTGAAAAGAAAGGTAAAAAAAAGCTCCAGCCGCCATGGTTGCATTCAGGTCAACTTAGGTAGCTTAGAAATGTGTAACAAACCTTTGAAGAGAAAGCACCATCATAAATGTGAGGGAAAGACTACAGGGTGCGTTAAAGTCATCTAAAATAATAGTTCTATGTCTTCAGAGATACAAATCAGGAGCTTCAAAACAAGCTATCTAAACTTGCTTAAAGACATAAGCACAACCCTAGAGACTTCTGGGGCCGGTTGCATAAAACAACCTTAGCTAAGGTGCACCTTAAGTCCTAAGTGTTGCCTTAAATATCAACATCCATACTTAAGTAAGTGCCACCTTAGAAACTTAAGGTGATCCACAATTTTAAGTGCCACCTTATATTTTTAAGGCGCTACTTAACTAAGCGTCACATTTAATACTTCAGGTCAGCCTTATCTTTAAGTTTCAACTTAAATATTGAATGTAATCAATGCTGAAAATTCACCTTAAATAAATTCAAATCCTACTTTACTAAGTGCCTCATTAAGTTCGGTTGCATAAAATATTTAAGATCGCCTTTGCTAAGTTCAACTTATGTAATAGTTTACCATAAAAGTGCGTCTTGCATCTCAGCAATGTAGTTTCAGTTTGTGGTATTCCTTCAATTCATACGATACACGTTTCGTTTAGTTATTTCAGTTTATAACTACTGTATGGCCGGCCTTTAAGTGACTCCGTCCACACGATACAATAAATTATTCTAATTATTCTAAATGGTAATGTTTTAAGCGAAAGAAAAGACCGGGTTGCCGACTGGACCAAAGAGGGTAGTTGTTTTTTGCTGGAAAACTACCAAAAGTACAAACATTCATTTTCTTTCATATGATATATTTCAAAACGCTAACGAAAAAAAATTTATTTATATATAAAAGTGCATTTAATAAAGCCATGTTTGAGTTTTTTGACTTTGGCTGATTCGCATCCTATGAACTTCAACAAATTCTACACTAGGATCCGCATGCTGCATTCAGCTGCATTTTTAAGAATGCTGTGCCGGCTTGTCGACAAAATGGCGCTACCATAACTCCCTACCACCCATGACATTTGCTAGATCATTCGCATCTTCAAGGCCAGTGTCCTTTAAGATGCGTCTCAAGAGAGTCATGGGCTGTCCACCATGCTTATTCACTCCATGAGGCTGCCAAAGTACAAGATTATGCACTGGCTGGTCCTCACGGCGAAAGCAATGTCCTGCAAAGCGGAGGCGATTTTGTTCTAGTGTCAAGCTTGGGGGAACCAATGAGACACCTCCAATGTTATATAGTGTCTGGTTGGAGATGCGTGCATTGTACTTGACACAACGAACCCGGCGTAGCATTCTTGTGAATGTGCCATCCAGAGATTTGGTGTCTTCAGCTGTTAGAGCCCAGCATGGACTCCCGTAGAGGAGTACTGGAACTACTGCTGCTCTAAATAACCGGACCTTAAGTTTCCGATTAATTCTCGGTGACTTCCAAATACTGGAAAGCCCATTCATTAACTCTAATAATATAATATTATATTATATTTCAATTAATTCAATGTAAAAATAATTTACAGACGTTTTTTTTTAATTTTACTTAAATTAATTTTATTGTGGACATTCCTTTTATCCAATCGTATAATCTTTGCGAGGTTCATGACACACCCGGCTAGTGACGCTCGGGGTTGGTCCCAGACAACTTTAATTAACCAGGATATTTTAAAGCGTGTATTGGATAAAACAAACTCTGCCACAAAATTCCACACATACCGAAATATTATAAATCCAGAACTGAAGTGCCACCAAATATGCGCATGTAAAACACCATATATCCCGGATTATGTAAGAGTAATTAAACATATAGGCCTACTTCTGCCAGGATTCTTTTGTCAGAATACCAGGATTTCACTTTTCGATCGACTTTTTATTGGAATTTTATATATGAAGATTATTTATTTTTTATAATTTATCTTTATTAAGTGTTTTATAGCGGACATTTCTGTCTTATAACCTGTACATATACTAATTCGTTTATTGTTCTGGTTAGATTCGGCCCTTCTGTAACCTGTGTTTTTGGTGAAAACCTTGTATTCTTGACATGGGGGTAACAGCAAAGTGAAATATAACGGCAGAAAGTCTGGTATTCTTCACATGGGCCGATATTATATATAAATGACTGGACATAAATAATTAACATTAATCATTTATTTAATTATTTTTTTGTTCTGTATAATCACTTGGCCCTGAATAATTAATAGGAATTCCTAGTTACAAAATTCATATGAATATTTGAACGTTTTTAGGAGTTTATCGTGTGCTTTGATTTATCTATTGTGAATATTTACATGTTATGTATGTATTGTTATATATGTATATATTGTTGTATATGTGTTTTGTATGTATAGATGTTATAATGTCAACTATAACCTAATAATGTCAATAAACCTAACTAACAACTAACTATATACAATTGGAACAATAAATGTTGTATTGCTTCTGAGTTTCAATTCTCTTTTTCTTGAGCTAGGCTTTCATCATAAATTGATTCCATCTGATCTTCAGATTGAAAACAACTGTAATAGCGGGCATGAGCAATATATCCTTTAACCGCAGTTCCATCAGTTGCTTGTCTCCCTATCTGCAGTGTGTTCTTAGTATCTTCTGTACCTTTCGCTGTTGATTGTGTATCAAACTCCATCATCTGATGTTCAACATTTCCTACTTTCCGACTATATAACATCACCTTTTTATCCACTGCATTGACAGCAATAGCCACCATATACCATTCATTCATTTCTGCTGCATTTGCCATTGTAAATGTTGATGAAATTAAATTTTGTGCATCATAGAAGAGGCTTGTTACTGTGGGATATAGCCATAAATAGCTACCCCGATGTGCCCACTTTCTATATTGAAATATTGAAACTGGTCCCTCTGATTTTACGAAGGCAACCATAGTGAAAGTTTCTGAGAGTAACTCTTTACCATGTTTAATTACAACATTACCACTCTGGAAATTCATTGCCTGGTTATCAATTCCTGCAGGCCCTGGACCAAATGTGGGGTTGAGACGAATGCCTCCATTTTGATTTCCTATCTTGTCCTTCCCTCCATATTCTATGTTTAATGGCCAATAGGCATAATGTTGGCAATCCACCCCTGCAAACAAAATATAATGTTCAATATAATGAAGGAATCTGTAACTAATATTCGATAATAGGGTAACATGATTGGGAATCATGATGTACATATTGAGAGTAGTGAGTTAACAAAGTTTACATTTGGTTTGTTAGTGGGTTTACGCACATATCCTTAAACCATCTAAATAAAGATGGGATGTTGGTAACACACCTTTCTGGCACAAGAATTAGAGGAAATGCAGCCAAGTACCTTGCTGATTATACGTTGCTGATCATGATGGATAACCCATGAATTTATTGAGACACATCTTAAAGGACATCCTGAAGATGCAGATGATTTAGTTAATGCCATGCGTTATAAGGAGTTGTTTTGTCAATTGTGTCGAAAAGCAATTTTGTCGAAAAGCCAGCACAACATTATATATAGATATATATATATATATATATATAGATATACATATATACTTTGGTCGATAGGGGCCAGTGCAAATATGTAATTTTGAGCATACCCTACTATCTTGCTTAGATATAAATGAAATACTAAGATGATCCACTAGGGGGTTCTAATTAACAAGTAGTGAAGTATGGCCCTTCCAGAACTTTTTAAATACGTATAATAATTAAATAGGTATAAATACCACGATTTTCGGTGGCGGAAGAAAATAATTGACATAATGGCCCTAATTAAAGCGTTCTCTTTCTAAAAAAAATCATATAGTATATATAGGCCGAAACAAAGCAAAGTAGCGAGAAACAGTAGTACAAAAATGCAGAATCTGATAATTATGTATCAATGAATTTCCTTGAAATAGATTGAACAGCAATAATTATTGATTAATTAATGAATAATTGTTGTAACTTTCGTTGGGCCCAGCTTAGCAAAGTCGGCAAGGACGTCCAGATGGGGTCGAACTGATGACCTCCTGTTTGGCGCTCTAACCATTCCGCTAGGCAAAAGGCAAAAGGTAGACATTGAAATAATACCTATTACCTAGCCTCCCATCTGTGAAACTATATTTGAAGCCACTATTGTGCTCAATACTATGTTCTGTACTTCGCCTCTCTTGTACTTCACTAAGCTGTTTTGATATTAAATTTGAAACCACCCATTCACTCAAAATACACATGAAAAATTATGGAAACTACCACAGTTGTTTAACAGTTTATCAAAACATAGTTTGAACATGAAAACAAGGAAAATATCCTTTAGGATTTCAATGTTGCATGCTGTTTACGGTATGTATGGTATGGTATGTATGCTATGGATGCTCTCGTCCGTCTATGGTCTATGCTATGGATGCTCTCGTGGATGCCCCTTGTCCTTATTTATGACTTTATGGCTACAGTTTATGTTTGATGTGCGGATATGAGATGTATGCTATGATAACTAACTGTATATGTTATGTTAGGATTTAAATGGCCTTTAGTAACAGTGCATCAGGAGTGACATTATATATTTGTGTGGCTCAAATGGGACATAGTCCTGAATGAGCCAGTTCCTTTTGTTTATTGTCACAGTTGTGTCAGCATCTAGTTTCAGTTTTCTGTTGTTAGTATGGAAGATAATGTAATTAGTTTTCTTTATATTGATAAGATAAGATAAGATAATTATTTTATTCACAAATACTTCTAAGCCTTATTAGGGCTACGAAGGCAGTAGACGCAATACATAGTACACGATACTGATAATTAATAAGCGTCTATAATCAAACAGCTGTCTTAGACAGACTGACTTACCTACGGTAGACCGCCTCGCCCTACATAAAGTATTAAAAAATAAAAATAAGGATTTTAATATACAGTAGATATTGCACAGAAAACATATTAATTTACCCATGCCTACTGTATGCTATATACAACACATACAGTGCATATACATACAGACAGCACATACACACACACATACATACAGTATTCAAATATACACACATATACAATAAAGGTACTACACAGAGCCGGGCTGCTATATATATTATTGAAATCACAAAAAGGTATAACAAATAAAATTCAATTAACAAAAAGAAATAAAGATCTATGTAATTTCCTCCCTGTTATACCTAGTTAATAAGTGTTTGTGTAGTTTAGATTTGTATGTTTGGAATTTTTTTATTTTGCGTATTGAAATAGGCAGGGCATTCCATTGTTTTATTAGGTATGTATTAATATTGTAGTGGGCCTGTGTACTTGTTGTGCGTGGAAGTTTCAGATTGTATGTTCTAGAATTTAATTGCGTATTGTTACGTTTTAAATACGGTAGCTCTAGGAGTTTGAATGGTTTGCTTAAGTTGTATATGTATCTAAATAAGAAAATTAGGCCGAAGAAGCTCCTATATTGAGAAAGTGTAGGTATTTTTGCCCTTTCTCGAAGTTCTGTCCCTGAATGTTCTGAAAAATTGTTCTCAAAGCCATATTTTGTATTTTTTCGTATTTGTATAATAACGTTTTGTAACCATGTCGATTGTGGAGTGAGGTTAATAACATACAGCAGTAGTGGTGATGTGGCAAGACAAGCGATTTATATATATTGATTTTAGTTGAATTGGGTAGTTGGCCTTTTATTTTTCGAATACAAGACAGTGAAATTGCCATTTTTTGAAGAGATTTTTCGATTTGTTCTTTCCAATTAAGGTATTTATTTATTAATACACCCAGATATTTTACTGTAGTGCTTTGTTCTATGGGAGGTGCATTGTCAATATTTAGTTTAATGTTATTAGTCTGTTCGTTGGGTTTTCGAGGAGATAGTAGTAAGTATTCTGTTTTTTCTGGGTTTAATTTCATCCTATTAGTGTTATAAATTGTCGACATTTTATTGATATTTAAACTTAATAAATGGGTTGCTACATGTGGATCCTTAGCCGTCGTATATATTACAGTATCGTCAGCATATAAAATAATATTAGCACAGTGTGATAGGTAGTTGGGGAAGTCGTTGGTGTATAAGGAGAAGAGTAAGGGGCCACATAGAGTCCCTTGGTGGATTCCTCGTTGTTCTCTCGCCCATGGGGAAGTTATGTTGTCTATTTTAACTTGTTGAACCCTATTGTATAGATAACTTTCTATAAGTTTAAGAGCAGTTGGATGAAAACCTAGTTGTGATAATTTGCCAAGTAATGTCTGGTATGGTAGTCTACCGAATTAAATGCTTTACTTAAGTCAAGAAAAGCAACAGCTACATAGTTGTTTGAGTCTAGCTGAGCTCGCCAACATTCGCTTAAATATAAAATTGCATCCTGTGTAGAATGAATACCCAGCCCTAAACCCAAATTGGCATGGGAACAGCAATTTGTTTTTTCTAATGTAGCTTTGCATTTGTAACGAGAGTATTTTTTCGAACACCTTAGCTAAAGGATTAATAACAGAAATTGGTCTGTAGTTTGTGGGATCGAGTTTATCATCTTTTTTGTAAATTGGAGTTACTGTTAGCGTATTCAATTCCGCTAACCAACCCCATAAAGTGAGCCGTTAAGCAATATTGGGAGCACGAGGTTGATTACCAATATCAACCTCGTGTCACCCCAACAAAGTGGGAAGGAGAAACAAACGCACAATAGGGGTCAGGGGTTACACCCCTGACAGAGAGAGAATAGCAAGGGCGAAGGGAAGCACTTCAGAAGGGGGCAAAGGGTGACAAGTAGGATATTAGCCAATAGGGGGGAAGCATCGACTGGGTACAGTAACAACGGCCAAACCGTGCAATATATATTACCGGTCGATGCAGCATTCATTCAGTTTACTCAGTCAGTTCAGTAGGGTGGAACGGTGACTTCTATCACCGTCCGCTACCGCCATCACATGTAATACTTATCTACCGGTAACCGTGTCATCCATTCAACTGTGCTATATCAACTATATTATACCTTTATACATATTACCGAACATCAGAACTCTTAACGAACCTTTTCATATACACGGCGGGGACGCGTAGATAGAAAACCCAAACGGATAAATCGGGATCCGTAGATCCCGTCACAGTTACCACGGCTTTTTTAAATCTTTCTGGGAAATATGATTTGGTTAGACAGCTATTAAAAATGTGGGTCAGTTGTATATAAATTTTTGGATTGGTTAATTTCAGTATTTTGATCGGAATAGGGGAAGGACTTGGTTTATTTTGATTTAAATTTTTGATGATGTCCATTGTTAAAAATGGTGAAATGTTGGCGAAGGCACAGTTTGCTTCTAGATTTAGATTGTTAGTGTTCCTATTTGTCTCTTTTGTGTTATTGGATATGTTAAAATTCCCCAAGTCGATGAATATTTCATTGAAAAGGTTTGCAATTATTGATTTATCTGTATATATAATTCCCTTATGTTTGATTTCATCAACTGAAAATTTTTGTTTGTTTCTACCCAGTATCGTATTGATTACTTTCCATCTGCCTTTTGAATTTGTTTGGTTTAAATATTTTTTTTTTATGAATTGATTTTTTAAATACTTGTTGACATTATTAAATTTGTTGCGCGCTAATTTGTATTCCACGAAGTCGTTAGCTGTTTTTGTGAAACGCCATTTATTAAGTTTCTTATATTTTTCAATTCGCAAGGCAGAAAGTTCTATTGTTTCCCATTCAGGTTTAGTTCTGTAATTAATTAACTTTTTTATTAGTTTTCGTCGAATTGGTGCATGTTTATCAAGAATAGATTCAATTTGCTTTTCAAAAAAGTTTACTTTTGAATCTATGTCATTAATTTGGTAAAGCTCATCCCATATGATGTTATTTATTTCGTTTAAAAATGCCAGTTCTTGAAAATTATTAAAATCCCTATAAGTAATCCACTCGTTTTGTACTTTTTTTTGTTGTTTATTTAAAACATTTACATTAAGAGTGAAGACAGTATACTCATGATCGGAATAGAAGCATGGAAAAACTTTATTTTCTAAGATTTTGTTTGTCGGCATGTTTGTAGCTACTAGGTCGATTAATGTTGGTGTTTTTCTAGTTATGCGGGTTGGTTCTATTGTATTTTGTATTGATAAATCTAAGGCATTGAACGATGTGAGTAGATCCTTGGACGTTGGCGTATTTTTGTTTAAGATATTAATGTTAAGGTCTCCCTGGATAATGATTTGGCTATTAGGCTCTAATAGAATGGCTGTTTCTATTTCTTCCGAAAATTGCGATATGAAATTTGGGTTAGCGCGAGGTGGATTATACACTGTACAGAGTAATATGGACCCTACCTGTATCCACATTGATTCAATATTATTATCTGATTTTATATCCGAGCGAATTTTGCTATGTATATATTCTGGAATGTAAACAAAGATACCCCCACCTCGCTTATTCTTTCGGTCTCTTCTGTATGGAGTGTATCCCGGTATATTAACAATGCAATTATGGTGATAATTTTTAAGCCAGGTCTCTGTCACAGAAATTATTAGGTTGGGTGCACCCTTAGCTAAATCCCGTAACTCATCACCATTTTTTACTAGGCTGCGTGCATTTATGTGTAGAAATTTTGTATAATCTTTTTTTTCCTCTATATATTGATAGATATTATATTTTTTACTTAATTTATCAGAGTAATTGTGTATAGTATGTTTAGTATATGTTTGTTGCATATCACGACGAGTCTGTTTATGTTTGTTTTTTGTTTTAGTTCGTCGTGGGCCCGGATTAGGATGGATATTTCCTGACATTAGGAGAAGCATATTGATTGTTACCGCGAGAATAAGGAGTATATCTAATATAGAGCTTCGATATATTGTGAAGGATAATGCTACTGCATGATATATTAGTAATAAATTACTTTTTAATTTTGGTTTGTAAGTTTACTGCCAGTGTAAATAATTGTTGTATTTTGTAAAATTGAGGTCATTCCTCAGAAAAGTATAGGAATTAAAAATAATAAAAATAACGCAAAGGGCTGAAATAATTTCTTTATTTGTTTTTAGAGTTTCAGTTGCTGTCTGCAATTTTGGATGCCAATTTTTAATTTTATATGTAGGATCAATTAGTTTTATGCATATAATGTACGTTGAATAGCAATAGCAATAATTTTGAATAGAAATAAATAGCAGCCCGACTAACCAAAGCAATCCAAATTCATATCCCATATATGTTGGAATATTTCCTCGGTATTTGAGTCTAAATTTTTGGAATATTGTTATTAGCACAATTTTTTTATTGGTAAATTGTTTTTGTAATAATATTCCTGCAAATACAACTACTAAAGTCGAGAGTTGAGTGAAAATTGTAAGTACTGGCACAGATAAAATATTCCAACAACATATAAAGGTTTTTATCACTATATTGCACAATATTTCTCTAGAAATTGTACTAATGTTAGAATAGTGGTCATAACCTAGGTCGTTTAATTTATTGAGATTATTTATTAATAGAGTATATTATTAAGAGTATATTCGTAGTTTTATTTTCATATGTATATACGGGTAGACATGGGTTCATTGGCGGTGTACCAGGTAGGATAGGTAGAAAATATATACAATAATTTATAACAATGTATATCAATAAGATAGTGACGCTTGAATTAAATTTATGTAATATATTAAAAAACATTTTTAATGATAAAATATTTGTGAGGTGTGGTTAAAAAACTTACACCTGTAATGCAGACCACTAAAGTTAGACATACGCCCAGTAGTAATTCTATTTTATTGCACAATTGTACATCGACTGACAAAACTGACAAAAATGCAATTATATCTTTTATAAAAATGAATGTAATTAATTAAGTCATTTAGAGGTGGTTATTATATTGTATGACTCTACTGTCATCCCGTAATATATTAATACTGGTCTTTGGATTCGCCTATCGCTCTCATTAGATCTATAACAGCATTGAACACCCTTCCTCCTTCACCGTGATTCGCCCACCCATCGAAACCCTTACTGGTAGTGGTGTGCGGTATGTTAGTACCGCCACGTCCTGATTAAAGTAGTAAGTATAACTAGAGCGGTGTGCGTCCAGAATATCTACTGACTGGGGTATCCAGCTCGATTTCGGCTGTAGGGTTGGAGTAGGGTTAGTAGGTTGGTGTTCTCTATAGGACCCCGGTTGCGGCCAGTAATAGGCCCTGTGGGTCCGGATCAATGGCCGTTCAGATGGTTGACTTGGATGTTGAATATTGTTGTTATTAAAGCGCGCTCCCATTGGGTACCGGGGTTGTGACTTTCCAAATAACGCACGCTTAATATTGCTAACATATAGACCCATAGCGTTATGAGAAAGGTGTTTATCATCATATAGATGTATCGTGGTAAGGTTAGCATGATGAACGAAGGTTATATCTAAATCTCTACAAACTTTGCTAATTTCGTTGTTAATTGGGGTAACGCTTTTGTCCGCTCGCGCAATAAGTGCAGATAAACAGATGTTCGCATCCGGCCATTTCTGATTAATGGCTTTGACGCTCTCCTTCAGATTTCTCGTGAGTTCTACTGGGTTGCGATATTGACTAGCGTTATCAACATCATTAGTTCCTGTTTGTATATATACGTGCTCTATATTATTATATATACTCGAAGCTGTTTGTATATTTTCTAACAATATTTGTGACGTTTGTGTTGGTACCATTTTAGCGAATCGGTTTATTTTGCGTGGGTAGACAAACTTCCTATTGCTATCCATAAATAGCAGTGTAGAGATTTCTTCAGTAGAATGCCTTCCATTGTCGACCTTGGTGAATTTGTTTGGTGCCGCTATGGGCGCACCTCTTTCAGGAGTAATTTCGTTCAGGCTATTACATTGTAAGCCCACCGAAGTTGTTGTTTCAGTGTTACGTGGCAATACCGTATTATCAGCCGTATTTCCACTGTCACCAGTCAACAACGATGAGTTGTCCGGAAGAAGGACTGGTGATTCGTTTAGGCCCCTACCGATTTCTGATAGTGAGGATGTCTCATTCTGAGTTAAGCTGAGTACCGGTAATGGAAACGATTGAGAATCCTCAGTCAGACCCTGGCCCTGCCTGATAGATATCCGCGGGGTTGGGGGGTTGCCGTTTGTATTAGTTCCCTCATTAGATAGTTGTCCCATTAACTCGGTCCCCTTTCCAGAAGAGTAGTGTGTGAGGAGTATTATCTGTTCTTCAAGTACCTTTATTCACTTAAGATCCTGTTCGCGTATAGTAAAAAGTGTTTTTAACGAATCCTCGAGGTATAGCAATCGGTTGATTATCGTTTCACTGGCAACATCCGGAGTGTCTGCAGATTCGGTAATTATAGTTGGATCCGGATCCGGATTAGAATTAGTAACGCCTACATGAAAGTTTTTGGGTCCATCACCGTTATCTTCATTAGTTGAGATCTCTGAGCAGGAAGACCATGAGCTGTCGTCATCTGTGAGCGTGTTGTCATTGGTGTTGGTGTATCCATTTTCTTTAAATTGTTTATTAAGTCGTAGAATTAATGAGGATCGAGATCCTGTAATCGATAGATTAAGGAACTGCAGTTTCTTTCTCAGTTATTTATTGCTCCAAGCTCCTAAGTCGGGTAGATCTAGTAGTCGGCTAGGCTCCATCAGAAGAAATTGTATCAGATAGCTGGCTATAGCAGACTGATTGAGGGATAGTCGGTTTAATTGTAACCATTTAGTCAGTTTAGATAAATCGTCGTTTAGTTGTGAGATAAGTTGATGAATGTCCGTTCCTAATTTTAGAATGTTCGTGTCATCAGCAAACAAAATAAATATGTGGTTGTTGAATAGGTTTGTGATGTCGGTAGTGTAAATAATAACAGTAATGGGCTTAGTAAGCTGCCTTGCGGTAAGCCTATGTGCGTTGTAAGTTCTTTCGATTTCCCGTTTGCTACTGTAACATATTGTATTCTGTCAGTGAGGTAGTTCGTGAACCAGTTGAGCGCTGTACCTGTAATCCCGTATCGATGTAGCAATGTAATGTTTGTAGTAATATTTGGTGGTTCACTGTATCAAATGCCTTAGAGAGGTCCAGAGGCACCCCCACAGTGAACTCACCCTTGTCCAGTGAATTAGTCACATGTTCTAGGAGGGTTAATAATGCGTGTTGGGTGGACCGTTATGTTCTAAATCCGAATTGTGCTGGTGTTAATATTGCCTGTATGGTTAAATAGTCTGTTAGTTCGGTGTGTACAATTTTTTTGAGTAATTTTGAGAAGTAAGTAAGTATCCGATATCCAATATCAGATTGGTCTGTAATTTTGTACGAATGTCGGATTTTCTGATTTGAAAATATGTGTGATACGGGCAATTTTCATTTGTTTTGGTACTGAGCCGCTACTGAGAGATATATTCACAATGTATGAGAGCAATTCAGCTATTAGTGTGATGGTCGGGTACACGGCAGCGGCTGGCAGTTCGTCATCCGTTTAATCCGTTGGCAGTTAGTATTATTTCTTGAGGGGTAATAGAATAGAAGGTGTGTAGTTTTTCAGAAGGTTCTGTCTGTGGGAGGTAGTCTAGAGGAGATCCGTTCGGTTTTGGTATCTGTTTGTGTAATGTAATACCTACAGTTTGATAATAACTATTGAAACAGTTAGTAATCTCCTGATGGTCTGTGTATGTGCGCTTGTTGTTGATTATCAGTGATGGTGTGGATTGTTTATGTTGTCTTTGAAGGAGTCCTTTTATGTGTTTCCATACTATTCTTGTTGTCTGAGTTTTGAAATGCAGTGCTTTACTTTAGAAGTCTTTCTTAGCTGTTCGTAGTATGCTGTCTAGTAGGTTTCTGTATGTTTTAAATGTATGTTTTCTGCATTTCTACATTTATGTATATTTTATGATAAATTTTTTTTGTATAAATCACTCGGAAAGCATTGATATCTCAGTATATAAATAAATATGCATGGGGGGGGGGGGGGGGGGGGGGGGGGGGTGTGGCCAGTATTTTCGTTCCAGACCAGAGTTTTGTCAGTAGCTATTACTCCCAGTAACTAGTGGTTATACAGTCAGTAGCTAGTGGCTGCGGCCAGTAGCTAGTGGCTTCGGCTAGTAGCTAGTGGCTTCGGCTAGTAGCTAGTGGCTTCGGCCAGTAGCTAGTGGCTTCGGTAAGTCGCTATTCATTGGCTGCGGCCAGTCGCTATTGGCTGCGGCCAGTCGTTATTGGCTGTGGCCAGTCGTATTTGGCTGCAGCCAAAAAATAAATTTAAGATTACGCACAAAGTCTGACGACTTATTTCCAGTGCGGTCCCCCCAGAACTTTGCTCCCCAGAGGAAACTCCAGTACTCATTTAGCTACCACTTAAGGATGCAAGGTAGAGATGCGCCCTGGCTGGTCCCATTAAAGCAATAGTGCCGAAACGAAAACTGCCCTCGCCCATGTGAGGATCGAACCCACGACCTACGGGAGATGTGAATTAAATGCGACCACTACACCAAGATGGAACCTAAATTCTAAACCTAAGGCCAGTCACTATTGGCTGCGGCCAGTCGCTATTGGCTGCGGCCAGTCGCTATTGGCTGCGGCCAGTCGCTATTGGCTGTGGCCAGTCGCTATTGGCTGTGGCCAGTCGCTATTGGCTGCGGCCAGTCGCTATTGGCTGCGGCCAGTCGCTATTGGCTGCGGCCAGTCGCTATTGGCTGCGGCCAGTCGCTATTGGCTGCGGCCAGTCGCTATTGGCTGCGGCCAGTCGCTATTGGCTGCGGCCAGTCGCTATTGGCTGCGGCCAGTCGCTATTGGCTGCGGCCAGTCGCTATTGGCTGCGGCCAGTCGCTATTGGCTGCGGCCAGTCGCTATTGGCTGCGGCCAGTCGCTATTGGCTGCGGCCAGTCGCTATTGGCTGCGGCCAGTCGCTATTGGCTGCGGCCAGTCGCTATTGGCTGCGGCCAGTTGCTATTGGCTGCGGCCAGTCGCTATTGGCTGCGGCCAGTCGCTATTGGCTGCGGCCAGTCGCTATTGGCTGCGGCCAGTCGCTATTGGCTGCGGCCAGTCGCTATTGGCTGCGGCCAGTCGCTATTGGCTGCGGCCAGTCGCTATTGGCTGCGGCCAGTCGCTATTGGCTGCGGCCAGTCGCTATTGGCTGCGGCCAGTCGCTATTGGCTGCGGCCAGTCGCTATTGGCTGCGGCCAGTCGCTATTGGCTGCGGCCAGTCGCTATTGGCTGCGGCCAGTCGCTATTGGCTGCGGCCAGTCGCTATTGGCTGCGGCCAGTCGCTATTGGCTGCGGCTAGTTGCTATTGGCTGCGGCTAGTTGCTATTGGCGGTGGCCAGTCGCTATTGGCTGCGGCTGTTGCTATTGGCTGCAGCCAGTCGCTATTGGCTGCAGCAAGATCACCCTCCCATAATCTAATCTCGCGAAGTCATGGCCAAAAATAAGCTGCAGCCTAATTTAAAAAATGGACTTTAGGTAGTATTACATTTCAGTAAAAAAAAAATCAAGTACTTTCTAGTACTTGAAAAGTAGTTTCAAGAAAATTAACTAACCTAGTTCTACTACTACTACAGTAGGTCGAGCGAACTCGGACAGTGGAAATAAGATTCTTCCAGGCTTCCCGATTCTCCATAGTTGTCGCAACGTCGTTTCTTTCTTTTAATTGGATTTAATTTTTTCCAATCAATTCCATATGAATATAGGTATACGCAATACATATATCAATTATACATAACTTATTGTATTTGTAAATATTCTGCAGCATCTAGGCAATAATAGCAAAGTGCTAGTGCAGCCCAGATACCGCAGACAGATAAAGTTCGCAACATCCAGGATCACTTTTGGGTCAACCACGAGAGTCATCTCATCGGAACCTATGGAACACCAGCATTAGACAACGCCGCAGCAAAATATCTTCATTGCGTAACATCTAGAACGGAATCGAACTTCGGAATCCTAATGACCACGAAGCAACCACTGCGCAACAGTGGTAGAGATTCGTTGAAGCAGTTCATAAGGAAGGATTCGTTATATTCGATGATGAAGTAACAACCAAGAATTATTCAATCTGGCGACCTATGACTGGAACATTGAACTGAAGATCAATCAACTGCCGCATGCCATCAGCAGGGTTATTCGGGATGACACGATCATCAAATACAGGTTCGGTGATATCGCATGATATCGAGCGCATAGTTGGACATAAACTCCCCAACTTGTTGGATGCTCAGGTCTTGTATATGGCGTGACAGCTCCATATGTACCAGGACTTACCAAAGTCACCGACACATACAAATCGGCCGCCTGTGGACCAATGATGGGACTTATCTGCCATAAGCCAATAAATAGGA
>JAUCBJ010000821.1:0-52890 GCA_032718475.1 Nemertoderma westbladi | reverse complement strand
GGCCTCCCCCACCTGGTCCACCCCCCCCCCCGCCCCCACCGCGCGGCCTCCCCCACCTGGTCCACCCCCCCCCCCCCCCCGACGGCCTACCACAGCTGGTCCACAGCTGTCACAGCTGGTAGTAGTTTTACAATTTTAATATGATAATATTTTATTTGGTGTGTATGTTTTTATTTTTTTAAATATTTTATTCTATTCAATTTTTGAATGAAATACAATTTCACTTTTACATTAGGAATATATGTCTGTAGTAAATGGGCCATTACATTTACATATTCCATATTATTTTGTACAAAAGTAGGAACAAACGCTCAGGTTAAAGTGCATCCGCACTTACATTATAGTGGTTTTGGAGTGAATTGAATGCTATTTCATAATCCCTACATGTGTCGGTTGCTATTCTCTTTATATATGATCAAATTCAGTGAAGGTCGGCAGATCAGTGTGCAGCAGTGTGCGGTAGTGTGCATGAGTGTGACAGATAACAAAGCATTTCCTAAAGAATGCGCTTTATACGAAAATCACTAGCCATCCCGTTGTGTTTAGTGTAAGTCATACCTCTGTTTACATACTTAGAGCGCCACGTCCTAAAGGAACTGTTAATATTTCCCGAAAGTAAATAATAGTTGTTAGAGATTATATATTAACGATCAATCGAATAGTACAGTAAGTCTACAATAAGGTCAGAGCCTCCAAATCCAGTCTCCCTTAACTGTGGGTGAATGGTCGCACATAGGCTGGCTTCGGCTAGTGTAACTTTATATCTTATATGCAACAAATATTTGTTATAGGCTAAAGTCGATTTATAAACTAGAAGACACCTAAAATTAGCGGGTTAAACTGCTAAAGGTCTAAAAGCGCGTGTTCGCGGTATTTCAACTTTCCATAACGCGAGTTGAATATTTTTTGTATTGATTTAAAATGATTATTCCGATATTACTACTGGGTGCGGGACCATGGGTTTTGGGCACATTCTATAAACTGGGGGCGATTTATGGGCGAACTTTGGGGCGACTTACAGGGTACGGGACTAATTTCATGTTTATAAGGGCCAGGGGGGGATGGAAAATTCAAGCAGTATTCAGGTTAGCCTGATTACTATTAGGCCCTGGCCAACTTCCTGCTGCCTGTAGAGGTGGTTTTGGTAACGCGCCAGGCCTAAAGGACAAGGACTGCCCTTAGCGGTCCCTGGCCAACAGCAGTTATTACGAGACTGAAAAGAACTCGGAACGCTGACTGCTTGTGTCAGGGATTTGCGACGGGAAACGACACGACAGACCCCTAGCCAAGCCGTACTGGTTCTCGATGATCGTTCCCTTCGGGGTTCGTGAGGGGTGGGACGGACACGCGAAAGGGTCTACCGACTTACGGAGGAAGGGTTTGACGAGGACTGCCCTTAGCGGTCTCTGGTCAACAGCAGTTATTACGAGACTGAAAAGAACTCGGAACGCTGACTGCTTGTAACAGGGATTTGCGACGGGACCGACGACAGACCCCTTAGCCAAGCCGTACTGGTTCTCGATGATCGTTCCCTTCGGGGTTCGTGAGGGGTGGGACGGACACGCGACGGGGTCGAAAGACAAAGGACTAGACTCTACTGGCCTACCGACTGTTCGGAGCAGTTTCTCGGTTGCCGAAGCGACTACGAGCCTGAAAGGGACTCGGAAAGCCTAGGTGGTTGGGTTTCTGCGATGAACCGACGGACCCCTAGCCAAGCCGTACTGGTTCTCGATGATCGAACCCTTCGGGGTTCGTGAGGGGTGGGACGGACACGCGAACGGGTCCACCGACACGACAGACTCCTAGCCAAGCCGTACTGGTTCTCGATGACCGATCCCTTCGGGGTTCGAGAGGGGTGGTACGGATACGCGACAGAGTCTACCGACTGGACCGACCCTTAGCCAAGCCGTGCTGGTTCTCGATGATCGTTCCCTTCGGGGTTCGGGAGGGGTGGAACGGACACGCGACAGGGTCGACCGACACCGACACTGCGGCATCAAGACTAGGACCGAGGGAAAATCTGGGGAACATTAGTTAGGCTAAAATCTGAGCGAACAGTGGGTAATTAAATAATATACTGTAGGGATTTATATTGTCGTGTATAATTATTGTGAATATTTGGTGTATATTGATTTGGGGAAGCCCAAAATTATTCTCAATCAGGTTCAACAGAGTTCAGTTACATTAAAGAGTATATCCAACTAATGCAGCTTTTTCTCAACCGCAACCTGCATCTCAGAAATCATTCCTTCTCCACAATCAATATCCGGTGACTGGCCGGGGCTCGGTGGTCTGTAAAGTCACGTCTCCAGCATCGGCGTTTTTCCCCCCTGGTGTTGGGATAACGGCAACAAAATTGAGAATAATTAATGTGGTCAATTTTGACAGGGTGTCAAAATTGAGAATAATTATGGTCAATTTTGACAGGGTGTCAAAATTGAGAGTAAAACGCAGCCAACTTCAACTGGTGGAAGTTGAGAATCCTTCAATACTCTTCAAAACTCTCTACGTGCTTGCCAGCACCCACTACGAGGAAACTCTGGTATTTGAGTTAAGACGAAGTCGTGGTTTAATTAATCAACAAACTCGATCTAACCAACTCGTAGTCGGCAGATCACATATTTGGAGAGTTGTTAACAGGGAATGGAAGTATCGATCACACCCATTGATATAATCCAAGTTGAGCCAGGAATCTGGCACGTCGAAGTTGAAGTACAAGGAACGAACGTCGGACGATTCAGGATTACCGTTCGGGTGGTCCAAGCTGAGTACAATACCTACGAGGAACTGTTTTATGACATCGCGTATCTAGCTATCGACAAGGCGCTACAATGACGACAAATAACGTATCCGATACCGACGAGATGGATCACCACACAGACTCGGAAGCCGACGAGGTACCAAACGTCAAGAACATGACCCGTCGGCTAGGGGCTCTCAAAGGCGGAGTAACCCGAGCGTATCAATGGATGGAGAAACAACTCAAGGGAGTCAAAACCCCCCTCAATGAGGTACAAACTCAGCTTCAAAGTATCCGAAATATCCTACAGCGGTACGAAAGAATGATACAGGCGTACCAAGAGCTCGTTCCCTCCACCGATCAGGAAAACTACCCCAAGTTAGAAGAACACGTTGTACATCTAGATGGGTTCCGCAAACAACACCGGAGGACCCTCAGCCTTGTGAGAGGCTATGAAGAACAGTACTACAAGAGAGCTGAAAGAACAGACGCGGAATCAGTACGAACCTCCAGCATCAGGACAGCAGTACATCGAAAGAGAACGGGGTCCGCTAGAAATCAGCACTCCAGCGCTAGGAGCGAGATATCCAGCTCAGCGCGCAGTTCTCAAGGGGGGCCGCCACTCCGAGACCAACTGCGAGAACGGAAGGCATTAGCCCTCAAAGCTCGGATGGAAGATGAGTATATTCAACTGCAAGCCGAGCAAGATGTATTAGCCGCCGAAACACAAAAGCGAGAGGCCGAACAAGCGGCCGAACGGCAGGCCGAACAACGCGAACAGGAGGCGGAACAACATAGACGAGAGGCCGAACGGCAGGCTGAACAACGCAAACAGGAGGCGGAACAACATAGACGAGAGGCCGAACGAGAGATCGAACAACGTAAACAGGAGGCTGAACAACGTGGACGAGAGGCCGAACGAGAGATCGAACAACGTAAATGGGAAGCAGAAATGCGTAAACAACACGCCGAGGCCCAAGCGATTCTCATCCACAAAAAGAATGCGGATATTGCAAAACTCGCGGAATACGAAGCCGCACTTATAGAACGAGATATTCAACTCTACGAGGACTGGGAAAGGGATATAGATCAGGAATATGAACCAATCCCGGTACCGGAATTAGAAAAGTCATTTATACTGACAGCGGCGAAACTTCCGAAACCCGAGATCCCGCCTACCAAACAGTCTACGTTATCGGCACAAGCACCGGTGTTCCATCCCCCACCGGCTACGCTAAAGAATGAGGAACCTTATATCCCAGCCACCTCTACGGTCACGAGTGTACCCAAGTACGAGCCTGAAAGGGACTCGGAACGGGACGCCACTCCCCGATCCAACAACCCATTTACATCCACACCACAAACCCGTAGTCGCGTCATCATTAAAACTCCACCTATCATTGATCCATCGAGTATGGGAGTGAGTGCCAATAACTATAACCCTCCGAGTCACTCCAGTTCAGACGACGTCAGTATTATCCGGGCTGTTGGAAAACCGCCTTGCCATGCCTAAGATGGAGATCCGCACCTTCGAAGGAGATCCCGTCGATTACCTCAGATTCAAGAAACGGTTCTTTGCGCAGATTGGATCAACGGACATAGCCGACGCACAGAAATTGGTATATTTATCGCAATACCTGGGTGACAAACCACGCAGAATTATTGCATGTTTTGAGGGAGGTTCTCATGAGGCATACTATGACGCATGGAAAACTCTAGATAAAAGATACGGAAATACCGGAACTATAATTAATAAAACTCTAGAGAGACTGATACAGGACGCGGGATCACTAGGGGACCCACAGAACATCCAGGAATTCTCCGACTCTATGAAGGATGCCTACTATACTCTGAAACCCTTAAATAAGGAGGACCAGGTGAACAACATTCTAAACCTCCGACAGATCGCCCGGAAGTTCCCCGGATGGCTACAAAGTAAGTGGGCTTATAAATGCGTAGATCTCCGGCGCAGACATCCAGATCGAGATCCTAGCTTCCTTGAAATGTCGGCATTCCTGGACGATATCTCCGAAGCCATGAATGACTCGATGTTTTCAAAACAGAGTCTCGCCAAGTTGGACGGAATAGAGAGCAACTCCAGGAGTAAGATAACCCCTCCGAAACCGAGATTCCGCCCTCCACCGGTGAGTACGATGGCCATCACCATGGCCGAGGATTCCGACGACGAAGACTACGAGGAACCGACATCCGCCGAGGAATGGGCATGTTATCTCGCGAATTGGGCACCCGAAAGGGAAGGCATCACAAATTCCCTGCTCTGTCTCTTCTGTGGAGAGAAACATAAAGTGGAATTCTGCAGGAAGTTTCAGTTCGCCGAACTCGTCCCACGCTTCGAGGCGATAATGAAACACCGAGGATGCTTCCGGTGTCTTGGAACAGGTCACTATGTTCGGGATTGCGACCAAAGATCATGCTGTGCCGTCTGTAACGACCAACGTCATCACACGCTCCTCCACATCCCCGCGAACTTCGATTTCACTACCCTCCCCTTTCGGATCGAAGCCAAGCGAAGAGGAGAAACAAACCACGTTTTCAAAGGAACCCGGACAACCCAACGGAGAGAAACCAACCCGTTTAAAATCTCCACCGATACACCACAAGTAACAAATATTTCGGCCACGATTAATCTTATAAATCGCCGCTACATGGTCTTCGCAAAGGTAATCCCAGTAAGGATTCAAGGAGTCGGCAAATCCCTGACGACGCTCGCGTTCCTTGATAACGGGTCCGACGGAACCATCATCGACCGGGATTTCCTCGAGCAACTCGGCCTAGAATATGAACCTTGTAAACGGCCCATACAAACCATCACCGATAACAGAGAGGTAGAGTCCGGGGAGGTGCAACTCCAGATGGAAGGAGTGATGAAGGGCTACGAAACGGTTAAGTTAACCATCAAGAACGCCTTGGTACACACAGACCTCCGAGTGCGGTTCCGACAATCAGCCGAGTACGCCCCCCTCATACAATTGGACCGAGACGATGTAGATCTGAGGTGTCCGCAGTTGGACGTAAACCGCATCACCCTACTGATCGGACTTGATACACCGGAACTACACATCCCCACCGGAGATATCGCCCGATCCATAAAACAGGACGACGGATTTTATGCTGAACGAACAATAATGGGATGGACACTCTGCGGCATTAAGGAAGAAACTACTGACACCTATACCTACCTTCCCAAATGTCAGATTAAAGAGAATGCAACCTCCGTGGGTTATTGCTCAGCTACGGACCTTGACGAGGATTTGTTTCTGGAGACCGAGAAAACCCAACAAGAGATGACGAAATATTTTAATCTAGAGACCCAGGAGTTCGCTGAAAAGGACGAAAACCCGTCCGAAGAGGATCAATATTGTATGGACGTTCTCGACCAGGCCACGTTCAAAGACGGACACTGGTGTTCACCTATGTTATGGAAGGACCCAAACAAACCAATGGCAAACAACGCCAGCATGGCACTTAGGCGACTTAAGGGGATTCTACGCCGGCTGAATGACCAACCCGAGATAAAGGAGAAATATAATACCGTAATCCAAGGATATCTCGACGATGGATTAGCAGAAATGGTACCACGGAATGAACTGCAAGGTGGTAAAAGAACATATTATCTCCCAACCCACTATGTGGTAGAAGCCTGGAAGGGTGGGAAAATCCGAGTGGTAAATGATGCCACCGCTATGTACCAGGGCGAATCCCTAAACAGTCAGCTTTACACGGGACCCAACATATATAGTACACTCATCGGCGTATTGATCAGGTTCAGGGAAAACCGGGTAGCATTCACCTGCAACATCAAGGCCATGTTTCATCAAGTTCGTACGCTACCAAGAGACTCAGACTGTCTACGTATCCTATGGACGGATAAAACACTAACTCAACAGGAGATTAGTCAACTCACAATAAAGGACGTAGACACAATGCGTATGGTCGTCAGGATCTTCGGCGCTAAGGACTCGTCGGTAGCATGCAGTGACATGCTGAAGAGGACGGCAACTATGGGCGAAAACGAGTTCCCTCCAACCGTCATAGAAACCATCAGACGATGCTTTTACGTGGACGATGGATGCGCTGGCGCAAATAATGTGGACGAGGCATATCGGCTAGCAATGGGGATGGTAGAATGTCTAAAGAAAGGAGGTTTTCCGCTCGTGAAGTTCAGATCCCACGACAAAACACTTATGGAAAAGTTTCCGGAGGACATCCGACTGGAAAATAACAAAATGTATTCGGAGGATGTGGAACACCGTGTACTCGGGATTGAATGGGACATAGAATCAGACGAATTCATTTTCAAATATAAACCCCTACCCAAGCCTATGACAAAAAGGGGATGTTTGTCGATAAAAAGCGCCATCTTCAACCCACTAAATTTCATATCTCCAGTAACCTTGGCCGGAATGAACCTGATTAAGGAAATGTGGATAGAAGGACTGGGATGGGACGAAGAACTCCCCCCACACCTCAGCGTCAAATGGAGAAAATGGACGGAGCAGCTCGAACACCTACATCTTATGCGGATACCTCGACCGTTCTTCCTCGATAAACTACCCACCGATATCTTCCAGCTCCATACCTTCTCGGATGCTTCGAATACCGGAATTGGCGTAGTCACTTTCTTACGAAGACTCAGCAACGATGGAAACGGCGATACGAGCTTCTTATTTTCTAAAGCCAAGACAGTATCCGGGGAATTCGTAGCAACGATTCCAAGACTCAAGCTACAGGCTGCAGTTTGGGCAGTAAGACAGAATCGCATGGTCATGCGGAACCTACGAATCCCCATCGAGTCTCAACACTTCTGGGTCGATTCGAGTATAGTTCTCTACTATCTCCACTCTCCATCACGGCGTCACACTACGTTTGTTGCGAACCGAGCCACAGAGATTAAACAGTGTACCGGCCGAGAACAGTGGCACCATGTGAACGGGAAAGAAAACCCAGCGGACTTATCAAGCCGAGGCGCCACCCCAAAACAACTCGGTAAAAGTAAACTCTGGCTTACAGGCCCGGAATTCCTACAACAGCCACAATTAACATGGAGTACCCGATTCGACCCCGAACTCGATAGCGGAAAATACTCCGAGGACGATAAAGAAATCCGTAAAGTCCATCGAAGCAACTCGGTGGAAATTTATAGTTGTCTGACTGAGCCTGCAAAGGACTCGGGCAGGCACTATAACGTCTCGACGATCACTCAACCAGCGGCGTCTTTACATCGGTTGATCGAGCGAACTTCATCAATGAGAAGGCTCGTCCACCACGTTATAACCCTTCGTAACTTCCTACGGTGGAAAAACAACAAACCGATAGTTCAACGGAATATACAAGAACTCATTATCGCGGAGAAGTGTATTGTTAGATATGTCCAGAGAGAAAGTTTCCCCATGAATGGGAACAACTTAGTGCGGGCAAAACATTGAAACCGGACAGCCCAGTCTACCAACTGAGACCAATGATGGGAGAGGACGGACTGATCCGACTGAATACCCGGATGGCAAACGCCCCGGTCGAATATGAGGTTAAATACCCGGCGCTTCTGCCCGGAACGTCGACACTAGCTAAGCTATTAATTCTACAATGTCACGAGGACAACCATCACGCAGGACAGAATTTGATTATAGCTAATATAAGACAAAGATATTGGATCACCCACATCCAGCCACTGATCCGGAAAGTATTGAAACGTTGCTTTACCTGCAGAAGTTATCTAGCGCCACCAATCACCCAAAAGATGGCCAACTTACCAGCCACCCGTCTACAAGCAGATTCCCCACCGTTCTACGTCACCGGAGTGGACTGTTTCGGACCATTTACGGTCATCGAACGACTATCCAACATCAAATGCTGGGGAGCCATCTTCACCTGCCTAAGGTCTAGGGCAATCTACCTAGATATTGTGGTAAATCTGACGCAACACGCATTCATCAACGCTCTGCGTCGGTTCGTGGCAAACAACGGGACATGTCGCCACATGTATTCCGATAATGGTACAAACTTTGTGGGAGGAGAACGAGAACTTAGAGAGGCGATCGAGGGATGGTTTACCGATAACACCGCATCCCAAGTCTGGAAGGAACACCAAATACAGTGGCACTTCCAGACCCCCTTAGCGCCCCATACGAGCGGGGTATGGGAGAAACTGATCAACCTAGTGAAACGATCCATGTGCGTCGCTCTAGGAGACACCCGGGTAACCCATGACACCCTCCGCACAACATTCTGCGAGATTACGGCTACCCTGAACAACCGACCCATTGTCCCTATCCGCGACGACCCCACAGACCTGGAGCCCCTTACTCCTAATCACCTACTGGGGAGACCTAAAACTCATGTTCTCCCGGAGACAATGTTTCCGGATCCCAACGATATTGCGAGACATACAAACTGGAAGAAGGCCCAAGCGTTGGCAGCGCATTGGTGGAGAATCTGGGCCCAGGAGTACCTCATAACCCTCCGGACCAGGAGGAAGTGGAACAACACCTACAGGAATGTCGAAGTTGGCGACATGGTACTAGTAAAAGAAGATCTCAAAGACCGCGTTCACTGGCCTGTGGTGCGGGTCGTGACCATACACCCAAGCAAAGACGGACTTGCGAGGACTGTGACGATACGAACGGCATCGGGCCACTACCAACGCCCTATCCAGAAGCTGTGCCTTCTTGAAGGCAATGATAGCGGTGACTCTACGAGAGGTGATAAGTTCCCTACTCAAGATCCTGCTGCAGACATTGGTGACAATTACAAATGCGTTTAAACCCTTCTCATCATGTTGACAAACTCTTTAAACTGTGATTTATCTACAATGAAAATGGACCCCCTTTAAACCAACTGTAACCACGCAATGGTATTTGTGTTTCCTCGTGTGTTATGTGCAGTCCAGCGTCACCCTGCAGATGTTTCGACTGACGCAGGGTCGTTTATGCATTGTTTACCCTGATTTTGGTCATCGGGACCAACGATATTGGATTATTTGAAATGGTAAAGATTTGAAGTGGAATTCATTGTATTCATCGCAGTATGTTATGTTGTCCGTTGCGTGCGCAGTTCGGGGCGTAGGCGGTGTAACTATTCCAGCTGTAGATCCCGGATTGCCGCGCAACACCCCCTCTATCCCGTTATTCTGGTGGGTCCATGGTGCATCCACATGACTTCGACGATAGAGGGTTTTATGTTCTCAGTCGCGTTATTCTGGTGGGACCGTTGCGTAGATTTTGGGGCGTAGGCGGTGTAACTAGTCCAGCTGTAGATCCCAGAATGTTGCGTAACCCTATCCCACATGACTTCGTCGGCTGAGCTTTATGTTGTTGGGAGTGTTATTCTGGTGGGTCCCTGGTGCATCCACGTGACTTCACTTCCAGCGCCTTTATTGTCCGTTACGTGCGCAGTTTGGGGCGTAGGCGGTGTAACTAGCCCAGCTGTAGATCCCAGATTGCCGCGTAACACCCCTTCCACAACAAAGATTTCCCAAAGAAGATGATTGAATGTAGTTGGAAATGATGAAAAGGATCAGACAACTCTACTATAAACCTGAATGATGACGCGTATGATGATGAAAATGTAATGATGCGCACCCTGGTGCTGCGCATATAACAAATGATGATAGCCGGGGGGCTATAACCCCAATGATGATGTGGAAATAAATTAAAATTGAGAATAAATGGTGGAACTAAATGATGAAATATATGTGGAAATAAATGAAATGTGATGAAATAATAAAGAGAAATGAAAAAAGACAAAAAAAAGGTATAAAAAAGTCTAAAGAAAAGAATTGGAAAAAAGAAAGGACATAAAAAGTCATAAAACTGGTTGGATATTAATGTATAGCTATAGTGATATGTTTGTGGAATTTATCCACAGGTACAAAATAATAAAATACAGTATGTATAAACAATTAATACATTTAATTTAATCCGAAGTTACAATAATAAATATAACAATCATTTTACTTAAATCCATTTTAACCACCACCAGTAAACTCATCAAGATATTATATTCAGCTGAATGATTTATCCCAACATAGGAAGTGGGCTATGTCGGGTAATCGTAATGTACAAGCAATATATTATATGTGGCGAATATTGTTACTAATAAATGCTTAGAGTTTATTCACTAATGAATGCACAATAATAATGATCTACTCTAAATAAGGCAATTAACCCATCATATAGTAACTGTAAATGCTGAATGTATTAGCAATAAGATGATAGATGCCTATATAGCAATGTTATTTAATAAACTGAACTGAATTATTCTGCAATCACTATAGTTTCAGACTTTCTGGACTTATAATTAACTGATCTAATTTGTAACGGATATAATCGTAAATATGGACCCAAATCGCCAAATTATCGGCGAATTACGTAACACGATAGATCTACTGGAATATTCGCAACCTGGATCCCCTGACTTTGATACAAATTGGAGCACCCTGATAAATGAGAACGTTCGAGTTGTTAAATTCACCGGGCGAGAGGGACCGGATTCCAAGAATCTACGAGCCCTCCGGTTAGCCGATGCTAGTACGAGACTGAAAAGAACTCGGAACGCAAAGGCAACCGGAGGGGACGATTCGTCGTATTGGGAAACGTTCCGGCAGAGCGTCTACAGATCCCGATGTTTGATCTACGACAACGAGGGAAACGCGACGCCCACCTCAAAAGCGATTACGTTGGCGAGATGTCAAAGTTTCGTCGACGACAAGAGTACGTATCTCGCCCACTGGGGAAACCTGTCGGAGTGTACGGCGACGCTTCGAGAGGAACGTATATCGACCATCCAAAGGCCAAGGATCGACCAAGGAAAGTTATGCTGGATACACATTGGAGGAACTGAAGTCTATTGTCGAGACACAATGGAAATTTCCCAGACCCGGACTCCCGTTTAACTTATCGGAAGCTGCCTGGGAGGACTTGTACAGGATGGGAGTGGTCAAGGACACTAGAGATCCAGCTGTGTGGAAGAGGTCGGCAGCAGGATATGTACAGGGATTCTTCAGCTCTTTGGAGCGATTAGAGGAACAACTGTTTCAAAAACCTCACGGACCTCAAGAGCAGGGAGAGCTGCTTTATCAAGTTCGAGAACGAATTCTACGAATCAGACTAATCCTTTCAGCCTTTGAGGAAGCCTCGAAGAGAAGCCAAGACACGTCGTTGCAAGTTCTCATAAAGACTTGGTTCCAACGGGTGAGTCTTAAAGTCCAAGAAACAACCCAATGGAAAATTCAGCTAACTGAGCGCTCAACCCACGGAGAATCAACAGACGCTACCTTTTCTCAAGTGGAAAGCGAAGCGATATCAGAGAAACCTCCAAAGAAGGACGCCATTGACATCTATCTGTCGGACTATCAACGATTTATAGGTGACAAAGAGTTAAGGAGACGGCTAGCTGGACTTCACCCTAATAGTGAGGAAGCCAAATTTGTGCTAGACTCGCTAGATGCAGAAAGGTTAGAAGCGGATCGAGCTAAATTTGATGAAAGAATCCGCATCGTTAGGGAACAGGAAGAACAATTAAAGAAAAAACAAATAGAAGACAGAAAGGCAGCAAAAGCAGCAGCGGCAGAAGTGAAAAGAAAAGCTGCAGTGGCAGAGGCAGAAAGAAAAGCAGCAGCGGCAGAGGCAGAAAGAAAAGCGGCAGCGGCAGAGGCAGAAAGAAAAGCGGCAATGGCAGAGGCAGAAAGAAAAGCGGCAGCGGCAGAAGCAGAAAGAACTGCGGCAGAGGCAGTGGTAGAAGCAGAACGGAAGGCATCTGAAGAGACAGCCCAACTAGAGTTGGAAAATCTTCAAGAGAAGCAAGACTACTTAAATAAACAGATAACAGCTAGTCAGATGCAGCTGATAAGTTGATCTACTCCCAAGAGACAGGGCTTTACATCATCTGATGAAGGCGATACAACAGATCCTGAAGGCGGAGGAAATTGATCTCGTTCCAGCAGACGTAGAAGAACACCCAACCGTCAGAAATTGCCTAATTTGCCCCCAGCTGTGAGAAGGCAACTAGCTAGTGTAGACTTAGGTAGCACAGAACCCACAGACCAAATTATTAGAGTAGAAAGACTCCCTACTATAGTAGATGAGCCTGAAATAATTGGGCCTGTTCTCGAAGCCACCCCTTCTGTGATGGAGACCCCTGTACTTCCAGAACCTAACTCTAAATTCCCTTTGCACAGTACTAAATTATCTGTGCCCAATAGAATAGCTGCAGAAACAGTCCCAGTCTTGGACGCCGAGCGAGACATCAAAGATTTATCGCCCGTCATCCCTCGTCTACCCGCTAATATGTTGGCGGCTCCCGCTTCGGCTGTCGAGTGGGTGGATGAGGGATGGCGGGGGATGGATCTCCTGCTCGGACAATTGGAGGAACAGCGCATACATTCCACCCAGTATGTCCGAGAAATGGAAGGGACTGTGCAGCAGTTAAAGGGAACAGTAAGAGAGGGTAAGTTAGAACTGCAAGAAGTGCAGCAGAGTATTGCGTTAGAACGCGATAAATTAGTAAATATACAAAGGGGTATACCACCACCCCCGGTAACAATGTGTCAACCTGTTAGGTCTGAAGTATTTCATGCGCAAGGTGTGGAGCCTACACGCATCTATACTGCTAGTGAAGTAGAAACTCCTATAGTAAACCCTACTAAGGGTAATTATAAACCTGTTGATAATGATATTCCATATAGACCTGATCATAATCCGAGAAATGTATATACCGATAACTCGATATTAAATAACACGATGGCCCAAGAAAGTTTTACGCGTCAAATGGCTAGAACCGAAGCCCGTCAAGCGGTAAAAGTGGGAGAGATCGTCAAGTTCAATGGAGATGAGATGAAATGGTTACCTTTTAATGAATATTACAAAGATAACATACAGAACTCTGTACTATCTAACGGAGAGAAACTTAGATTCCTCATCGAGTGTTTGGAAGGACCTCCCAAGTTAATGGCGTTAAAGTTTATTGGACATCCAGATGGATTAAGACAAGTTTGGGATACACTAAACATCAGGTATGGTAATAGGACAAACATAGCTAGGTATTTGTATGCAAAATTGGTAGCGCCCCGAAAGTTCCTTAGCAGCGGGATTATAGAGTTTTCCGATGAGATTCAGGAGATGGTTATTGGAGCCGTAGCATCTACATTGCCAAAGGGTGGAGTAGGTACTCGCTGGGACAAGAAAGTGCTCTATATGATGGATCAGCAACAAAGAGACCCTACCATGGCTGATCTCATGTCATTCTTAAATGGAGAGTTAAGATTACAGCTCCTAAAGCAGTCCCGAGAGAAGACACCGGAAAATAAGGTAATTGAAAAACCCGTTTCTAGGAGAAAGGTCACCCCAGTGTGTTATACAGATGACGGCGAAAGCCAAACCTCTCAAGAGGAGAACAGCGGGAAAGACACCGAAAGATCTTACTATGTCAACAAAGCACCTAAAGAAGTAAGTAAATTTAAGTCTCGAGCCAGTGATAGGAGAGAACAGGTAACAAAAACTCCTCCTACGTCTCCTAAGAGAGTTCATGGAAGAAAGCCCGAGGAAAGAACGAGTGTGCACAACACTACACAAGGTAAGGTAAGTAACATCAAACCAAAATGTGCGCTGTGCAACGGGCCCCATCATTTAAGTGTGTGTGATGAATTCTTAAAGAAATCCTTAAAGGATAGACGCGAAGTCATGTGGGATAAGCGTGTGTGTTATACTTGTCTCAGACAAGGACACCAACGGCGAACCTGTTACTCAGACGCGAGGTGTGCTAAGTGCGGCGCTAAACATCATATCTTGCTGCACACCGAATTCGATAGAAACAGCCTGAGTCAGGTAAGTGAGTCCGAACTACGTGTCCAATTCAGTGATGTGAGCGACACTGATCACAGTTCTGAGATGGAAGGATTTTACACGGACGAATTCTCAGATGAAAACGAATCCTGCTATATGATAAACACCGCAGTGTATCGAGCACTTACGTATGAGACTGAAACTGATAGTGAGCTCCCTCTAACTATTCCTGACCGACAACCATCTTGGAAAGCACCAACTTCCAATGTAGGAATCCGAGAATTTCCAGTAGTGCAGTTGAGAATCCACGGGTTAGAGAAGAGCTATATAGTGAACGCCCTCCTTGACTCCGGCAGCACAGGAACATTCATCGACAAAGACCTAGCCGAAGACATTTTTGCTGGACAACCCAAGTTCCGAACTAAGTTGAACCTTTCAGGAATTATGCAGGTTTGGAAATCTACAGTAGCAGACTACTATGTAGGCGCGTTGTCCACCCCCCAGGATGAACTAGGAGAATACAGTATAAGGTCAGTAAAAATGGTGGCGATAAAGAACTTCGCTACCAGCCAAGTGGAACCTTATAACTGGGATGAAGACGATTTCACCCAGCAGCATGATATACCTAGATTCAACACCGACTACCCAGGAGTACAAATACTCATCGGCCAAAATGCGCATGAGGCGCTTGAGACATTAGAGAAACGGCCTGCTCAACCGCAACCATTGCAAACTTATGCGGGAAGAACTAGAGTAGGTTGGTACTTTACTGGTCCTTCCCGTAGGACACTCATGGAAAGGCTACCTAAAGAGCAAGTCTACCAGGTGAGTGAATGGGAAGGGGAAATCAGTGAGGGAGACGACACACCTGAGGGAACACCATACTCCTCAGATAATGATGATATTCATCAACTATTCGACAAGGAGAATACCATCGACCTCCTTACAGAAAGTGAAACTTGGCAAAACCAAGTGAACCTGTGTCACCTCATCCATCCAGCAGGACAAGTCGATTACAACGATGAACTGAATGAAGTGATAGATCATTACAACACGAAGACTCGCGATGAACACGCCTTACGATTTTTCACTCAAGAGGCTGTATAGCGTAATTCCTACGATAAGGCCTTATCGGTAGAAGAAGAAAGAGCCAAGCAGATCCAGGCAACGACTACACGTTTTCTTAGGGATCAAGGGAGGTATGAAATTGGTCTGCCATTTCGAAAGCGAGAACCTAATTTTATAAACAACCGACCCTTGGCGGAAAAGAGAATTGCGCAACTACATCGACGCCTTACGGCAAATGCTTCAGCTAAGGAGATGTACAAGACCCAGTTGAAGAAATTCAATGACAAGGGATATGCGGAGCGAGTACCGGAAGAAACACCCATAACTGAGAGAACGTACTATTTAACACATCATTACGTTCCCAAACCCGGTAAACCCAATGAAGTCCGGGTAGTATTTGACGGCTCCGCCCTCTACATGGGCCAATCCCTTAACTCCAAGTTGTTGCCGGGACCCAACTTACTCCAATCCTTGTTGGGAATACTCTTAAGATTACGACAATATTCGATTGCTTTTGCTTCGGATATAGAAGGCATGTTCTTACAAGTTAAGGCGCTAGATAGGGATCGAGACAGCCTCCGATTTCTGTGGTGGCCTGAAGGAGACCTCAACCAGAAACCGGTGGAGTACTGGATGACCATCCAAGCTTTTGGGATCATCTCAAGCCCTTCAAACGCCTGCTCAGTAGTGCGCACCACTGCTGATGACAACCGGGACGCCTTCTCCAAAGAGGTTATCGACAACATCAAACGGGATATATACATGGACGACAATTTAAAGTCCCTTCCATCGGTGGAAGAAGCCATTGATGTCACCAAAGGAACGGTAGAGTGCTTGAAAAGAGGTGGATTTCGATTAACTAAATTTACCAGTAACTCCCGTGAATTTCTTGAATCGATCTCGGTAGAAGACCGAGGAGTTAAAGATCTAGACCTTATCAAGGACGATCTTCCAGAAACCAAGACGCTTGGTTTGAAATGGGACACGGAGAGAGATATCCTGTTTTTCCAGCTAAAACAGCAAGATAATCCAATTCGAACTAAACGGATTTGTCTAAGTATCCTGAGCACTTATTTCGATCCATTGGGATTTATTAGCCCAGTTATATTGATTGCTCGGAGTTTAGTACAACAAATGTGGCTTGAAAACCACTCGTGGGATGATCCACTTAAGGGAGAACTATTAAAGAAGTGGATGAAATGGGAAGATTCTCTACCATCCATTGAGAACTTTATTATTTCCCGTTCATATTTTGGTCACGTTCTCCCCACGTATTCCTATCAACTCCATGCGTTTGGAGACGCCAGCGACATGGGAATAGGTATAGTAGCCTACCTGAGAGTTGAAACTCCGGATGGAATTAAGGTCGCCTTGGTTACCTCTAAGGCCTTGATAAACTACAAGTTGAAAGTTCCTCGAGCGGAGTTAAAATCGGCTCTATACGCTACAGCCATCGGCCGGAATGTAACAGAACAGATCGACTATCCACTGGAGAAAACTGTCTATTGGACCGATGCTTTACTCGTGTTGGAGTATATAACCAATGAAGTCTGTCAGTTCAGCGTCTTTGTTACCAACAGAGTAGCCATTATACTTAGTCGCACGAAGATAGATCAATGGAGACATTGCCCTGGGACGATTAATCCAGCCGACATCGCCTCCAGAGGAGCAACTCCACAAGAACTGATAGATACTCCAGACTGGTTAGGTGGACCCGACTTCCTAAGCAAGGAAGAGGATGAATGGCCTCCTCACCTTACCACGGTTGAGATTAGACAAGCCAAGGGAGCGGAGAAAGTCAAACCTAAAACCCGGGCGAGTAAATCGAAGTTATTTAAACCCGTGATAGATCTGTCTGTACTACACATTTCCGGAGATGACGCTTTGGATCCAAAATTCCCCGCCACAAATACGTCTGTTGTGGAAATCAGAGAAAGAGATTGGAAATCTGGAACACCAGACGTCTTGCAAGGACTCTCACCTCTCCTGCAGAGAGCGATACATCACTATAGCTCCTGGAATCAGCTTTGTAAGGCCGTTGCTTATTTAAAGCGATGTTTTTATCATCACTACTCCAGGACGAAGATCGCTAGTGATACCGCTCCACTGACATCCGCGCAGGTCCATGTTGTTAAAGATCTTCCGAAATACATGATATCAGACAGATTTCTGAAGGAGAAGATCAGTTACCAGGAGCATGAAGAAACCAATAAGCAGATACTGAGACTCCTGCAATGCTATGAGGATTCCGATAAGTATTTCCTGTTGTTGAGAAATCCACAGATGCTCTTAAGGGATCGTTTCTCTAGCACAATGATAGATGGGTTAATACGCGTTGGAGGAAGACTAACTAATGCTCCATTATCCTTTGACACTAAGTTTCCCATACTCATTAGAAATCTTGAAATACTAATCAAGATGATTGTAGATGTTCACAGTAAGCTTTATCATGCTGGTAGAGAACGAGTTCTTAGAAAAATTCGAACTCGCTATTATTTTCATAAACCCCGTAGAGCTCTGAACCAAGTTCTTAGGAACTGTATACATGATGGTTTGGTGCGATCGGTAGAACTCGACGTAACTTTAAGAAACCGGGAATTGTGTTCGAAACACAGCAACTCAACCGCCCAGTTGGTCGTTTATGTTTACTGGAAAGAGACAGAGAACTCTCCGGAAACTATGGAAGGCAAGATACTCTTCCCACGACCACCTCCCTAATCCAACAAACATCTAGGGACTCCCCAACGTGACAGCGTCTGGAGTGGGTGTGTGACTATATTATTTTATATATTTTTATTATTTTATATTTCTGTATGTACTATTATGTATTTTTATTATAATCATTTTCTTTAATTTTATTTAGTAGAATGTTATTTTAGCGATTATCTAGTAGATTAGTGCAATATATTAGTCTTATTACTTAATTACGTATATTATATATTTAGTGCGACGGCGAGAAATAATTCTTTTTCTCTTTCCTTACTGTCCGTATCATATTATAAATGCGTGACTACAGTAAGATGAAATGTCCGTACTTATTAAAGTACAATAAAGCTCCTACTATATTCAAGTATTATTGGTAGGCAGAGTATTAGGAATGCAAAGTTCAGATCCTCGCGTCTCGGCTAAACCAAGCTCTGGGTAGACCTTGGAAACGACTTGCCTCTTCTCACTGACATTGCTTCGTGCGATATTGCTCTCATACCGTATATTAAAATAATACATATAGTAGCGTGATGTCCCTTTAACAGTAGCGTAAAACGCAAAATAAATCTGTTAAACCCTTTGACCAGCTGTAATTCTAGTCGATTAAGATATCGTGGCACCCACCGATATACTTGAAAGACAAAATTTTAGAATCAGTGGTTAACGTCCCCAGACAAGTTCTGGAATAAATTGGTGCCCATCTTAAATATTACATAGTTAATATTTATACAAATCTATAAATCAAAATCTGTTAAAATTTAGATCCTTTAAAATTCTAGTCGATTAAGATATCGTAGTACTTACCGATACTCTTAAAAGGACAAAATTCCTAGAATTAAGGATCCTAGTTCCCAGACATGTTCTGGAATAAAAATTATGTCTATTTTAATATTAAATAATACAATTTACGGGAATAATTTAAATTCATATCCTCTAATGAATTTGATAAATTGTCATTTTATACAATTTATAACATTCCCCAAAATTTCCATTAATTAATAGATCATGGGAGCGGAGATTCACCCTATTAAGTGTATTAGTGTGCGAGAATCTCCAATATATAGTCAATAGCCGATAAAATTCGTAAAATCATATATAAAGAGGGATATTGACAATTAAAGAATTACTATTAAATAGCATCCCAGATCTGTATGCATGAGAATTACCCTAATTCTACTGTTAGCTTTCCATAATGTCACCATAGCAACAACCACGCTAGTATTAGAAGCGAGTTAAAAGAACAATAGAAAGCTTGCCCCATTGAATAGTATAAGGAATAAATAGCCCACTGCTAGTATCCAAGGATACATAATAATAACGTGGCATTCTGGAAGGCACTTGACTAACGGACAAATGGCCCGAATGTGTACAATTTGTGACAGTTGTGTGGAATTTATGCGTTTATAGGTGAATGTTACTACTAAAGTGTGTTTACAGTAGCGAGTCGCAGTTGTGAAAGTAGCCCTACCTCTGCAGTAAGAACCTGAAGTAAATCTAAGCCCTTGGGACGGACAGTGGAGTGACTCGCGCTGGTTATCGTTGTCGTTGTGTAGCTACTACGTTGGCGAAAAACACAGCGACGACGGTACATCGGCGCTGAGGATCTTGCGCTGTCCGGGGGCCGTGAGGGGTAGGCAGCGACGCCCGCTAGCCTAATTATAACTAATTATAATATTGATAAACTCATATAGCAGCTATGACTGAGTTAATAGAAGATGATCTTGGTATCAGGGAATGATATACCCTACCGTTACAAGCGTTTGTTGATAGCTTAATACGCGGCGACGCTAGTCCAACTACTACTGAGGACGATGGTCGTTATATCGAACCGCCAATGTCCCAAGAGCAACTCACGCATGAATTGGACTATAGAAAATTCACCGCTCGCTACACGCATCGTAATGGTACATATATGGACTTCTTAACTACTGGCCATCCTATCAACCTACACGATACGGACGATATAGACACCGAAAGAGAAATGGTTTTATTTAAATATCATACCCAGCGGAGTCGGAACGATAAACCGAGAATAGAACACGAGAATTCTATTCGAAACCGACTCGAAAGAGAAGACGTTGAAGAACCGGATAAACGCAGCGACTTCAACGATTATCTGGAATTCTTGAGAGAAACATATCTCAATATAGCCAGTCAACAAAATCTAGAAACTCGATATCCTCAAGGTATACATCATGACCCTATGATGGAACTCAAACGGCTCTATTTCACTATGATGTATCTTACCGCCGATCGACCGCTACCTGTAGTCCCAGATAGCTTCGAACAGATGGAGGAATATTGTAAAACTGGAGAACGATCACCCGCGTTTCCCCTGCAGGACGTGCGTCTTTGGTATTACTGTGATGAATGCCCTAGACCCAACCAGCAAACGGAAAGACATAAACATCCTCGGAGACGTTGCGCTAAACACAGTTTTACTCGTTATACCTATGGGAGTTTCGAGCGAAACTTGTTCGACGTATCACCTATGCTCGCTCGACTCAAACGATCCTTAAATAAACCCATGATCAGAGTTCCGGAATACTCGCTCAGACCTCCTCATTCCTTAGTGAGACCTCAAACGCTTGATCCTAATAGTATAACGGATCCCCCTGAACTGTACTCACTATTTAAAGATCTTGTGTTACCCGAACAATTAATCGGTGGCACTCCGGTAGTGGGCTCGCTAGATATTTGCCGTTCCTACCTAGCCGGATTGGGACGCGGGCATCTAATATCGCCGTTCAACCCGTACAATCGTCCCGGTTTAACCCCGATACAACCTGTCACCGAAGTTGAGGAGAGCATTGTACAAAACGCGTTAGATGCTATTCGGCAAAAGATCGGAAAAGGAACTTACGATTGTTTAGAGAAACGCAAATTGCAGCAGCAAGTCCAAGCGGTGAAGGAATTAGCTTTACCCCAGTTCGATCGAGAAATCCAGAACCTCGAGGAAGACATCGAACTTGGACGAACCTATTCTCTACAAGAGTTCCTAGATCGAGCGTTTACAACGACAAGCGGAGGAAAATCAGCTCGAGGAGAAACACATAGAAATGGATGAGAGAGAAGAAGCAGCTTTAGCCCAGCCAGAAGCTCAAATCCTTATGACTGATCTCTATTCTAAAACCATCATTCATCCTTCGATGGTTCCCCATTTCGGAGACAAACTCTTCGCCACGGCACAACCTCAACCGGTTGATATCAACCTAAGATCTCGAGATCTTATCGCTGACGCTCCTATGTTACAGCGTCCGCCAATCGAGGCTGCTCGTGTCGACGGTATACTCGTTGAACCTCCGGACAATAGAGCGGATCTTGTCCGTCGTATGGTACACGAGGTCAACATACGCGCTAGACCTTTACCGAACTCGTTTTATGGGATCAAAGATTACCCTTATTATGTCAATCTAACTCAATATTATATGGTAAAACCGGAAGATCCTACACATAGTCCAAGGTTTCTACCACTAATAAATCCTCTCGATCTGTCGAACTCGAACAACTGCAGAAACATCTGGATCAGTTAGTGAAAGTAAACTCATTCCAAAAACCCTATAATGTTTCCAGAATAGAGAAGGATGTAACACCTCCATATAATCTCGATGGATTTATCAAAACTCGATTAGTCCACTGGAATCTCGACGTGTTATTCGAGGAGGAAAGAATACAACGATATGGAGATGTAGAAACATATACTACACAGTATATGTAGAGTATAGAGAGATCTACCTAACGCTAGCGAATGCGCCACCTTGTGGCATCCAGTGGGAATGACCCTAGAAAACGCCACTAAAGAGTGGAACAAAACTCTTAACGTTATAGAGATGTATGGAGTTGTCACTTATTATAACAAAGGTAGCGTTCCGGTTGGAGAACTGGGAACTACGCGCATGATACATATACGAGGACTAGCTGGTTCTACCCACGTATTTACTCGAGCGTGTTCCGACGTGATTGATTATTCTTTTGAGACCCTCACCGAGATACAAAAGAAACTCCGACATGGACAATTCGAACTCGCGCAGCGTTACGTCACTGACACCGAGCGCAAACCGGCCATGGGTATCGATGGATCGATGTTACCCCAGCCCGTGCTCGAGATGTTGTTTAACAAAAGAATCCTTAAAATCGGCTCAGCTGTTTATGGAGATCTCCAAAACGACTTTAGGAACATGGAGAATATCCCATATCCTTTCGTAGATACTCAGCTGATTGCTCCCTGGGCAGAAGGCTGAGGTTTCTTCCGCACTATGTATGCCAACACACCCAGCGGCATTACTAAAGTACAACGAACCTCCATCGGACATCTTGCCTTTCAAGAATACAGATGGAATTTCAAGGTCAGAAATCCTATCAACTATCAACAAGTATATGGAGATCATTATTCTCGATTATACGTCGATGGACCATTGACCGCACCTGGTGTCGTGTATAGCTTCATGAGTGTTCCCCTTCGTCCCTCCTTAGCTATATACACGATCTTTGAAAACGCCGCACTTGCCGGTTGGCTAGCCGATGTGTGCAGTCGTACTATACTAAACTATGAAGCTGAGTTAATAACAGATCCAGTCTATAGCGAGGATAGTTTGGGGAAGGCGCCAAAGATCGAATACAACAGGCCTAAACCCGAACATAATCCGACAGACCCATTCTCGGGAGTGGGACAGTCACTACCACATGCGGCCACACAGGGGACTGCTAGTCCACAGTTAGCTGGTAGTAGGGCTACACCGTGGCAGGGACAGAAAGAAAATAACACCATAAATAAACATAATCCCAATGTACCCAGTAGGCCGTGTCTAGACAACCAAAACACTAAATCGGTACATATAAACCTACGCGCGATACGTGAAGGACTATACAGGGAACGCTATAATCCAGGATTCGAATGTCAATTACATCGGGACGGAACACATAAGACCAGGAGTTGTAAGCACTGGCAAGCAGTGCCCAAACAAGATCGTGTAGCCTACACAGACGCAAACGGACTATGTCATTGATGTGTGGTAGAAGGACACAGATCCGGAGAGTGTAGAGAAACAACGGTTAGAGAGTCCAAGACTGGAGGCCAAACAATAGCTACAAGCACGACAATGGCAAGAAAGAAGAGAAAAGTACTACTCGGGGTAGTACCAGTGAAGATATCAGGAGAGGGCGGTCGATCAGTAACGACATTAATGCTGGTTGACAGCGGAGCAGCCTTCATGCTGGTGGAGAACTGGGTAGCCGAAGAGATATGGCTAAAGACAAGGCCGAATAGAATGGCGGTAACAACCGTCTCAAGTAAGGATGAGGTCCTGGAGACGAGGACGGGATGGTGCAGGATATCAGCGATTGCACCGGGATGCGACTATGGGGCGACGATCGACCCCATCCACGTCATAGAATCGATAAACATCAACGCCAGGCGACCAACCAACATTGAGGTCGATCATTGAGGTGATTCCTGGACGGTATCGATTTTTCAATACCAAAGGTGGACGTTAGGAAGGTATCCATTATAGTAGGAATGGACTGCCCGATGGCCCACAAGAGAACACCGACGGTCTTCGGCGAAGACAGGCAGCGGGACCCGACGGCGATCCTCACGCCGTTCGGATGGACGCTTAGCGGCCCAGTTAAAACCAAGATCCCATGCAGTGTGACAGAGACATCAGGGTGCATGTTACCAGGCACCGTAGACACAGAGGACTAAGATAAGAAACCGGAGGAGATAGTAGAGCCAAACAGGGAAGTAGAAGTAAGAGAGTGGGCGGAGGAGAATGGATTTCCCAGCAAGTATCGGTATGGGGATGGAGAGGAGCGGACGGCGAGATGTCCAGAGGACAACACACCGGAGGAGTGTCCGGTGGAGTGTCAGGAGGACAATAGTCCAGAGGAGTGTCTGGAGGAGTGTCCGGAAGAGATGCCGGTCCGGCTGAGAGGCATACCAACAAGGGGGAAGTCGAGAAGGAAGACAGGATGGAAAGGGATAGGACTGCTACTGTACCTCCTGTTTTGCCTGTTCTTTCACTTTCTATTCATTCTGCCGCCGGGAGCTATCAAGGAGGGAGGTGGCATTTTGATGCCAGGAGACGAGAAAGTTAAGAAGGCGGTGGAGAGACCCGATTTTAGGGTGGCGGAAGAGGGAGAGCCAATTCCTGGTCAGGTGGAATTGGCAAAGAAAGTGTGGCGAAGAGTAAGAGGACGTATAGGAGGGCAGTGGGAGAGTGCCTACTGGAAGAAGGGGCACCTTAGAGTTTAGTCGTCCAATATTTTGGACTGAGTGGGGTTGGAATGAGGGCGAGACGCCCTTCCCGCAAGAAAATAATTATTTAATTAAAAATAAATAAAAATAATTAAATAATAAATAGTTAGTAGAAGATAGTAAGGAGTTAGTAGTCAGATAGTTAGTAGTAAGTAAGGTAGAAGTAAGAGGTTAGAAGGCGGCGGGGTAAGGGAGTGTGGCATATTGCCATGCCACGAGTAGTAGTAGGGGGGTTGTGGGCACCGTAAGCGCCACGTAGAAGGAGAGTAAGTTACTACTACTACTAGGATCGGCATGCTGCATTGCAGCTGCATTTTTAAGAATGCTCTGCCGGCTTGTCAACAAAATTGCACCGCCACAACTCCCTATCACCCATGACATTTGCTAGATCATCCGCATCTTTAAGGCCAGTGTCCTTTAAGATGCGTCTCAAGAAAGTCATGGGCTGTCCACCATGCTTATTCACTCCATGAGGCTGCCAAAGTACAAGATTATGCACTGGCTGGTCCTCACGGCGAAAGCAATGTCCTGCAAAGCGGAGGCGATTTTGTTCTAGTGTCAAGCTTGGGGGAACCAATCAGACACCTCCAATGTGATATAGTGTCTGGTTGGAGATGTGTGCATTGTACTTGACACAATGAACCCGGCGTAGCATTCTTGTGAATGTGCCATCCAGAGATTTGGTGTCCTCAGCAGTTAGAGCCCAGCATGGACTCCCGTAGAGGAGTACTGGAACTACTGCTGCTCTAAATAATCGGACCTTAAGTTTCCGATTAATTCTCGGTGACTTCCAAATCCTGGAAAGCCTATTCAAGGCTGCCCATGCCTTTCCCTTACGTATTCGAAGGTCCTCACCTGACTTCTGGATCCATGATCCCAGTTAACAGAAGTCGTCCACATGCTCAAGCATACCATCCTTTGAGCTTATGCTCATCCGATCAGAGACTTGCTGAGGACTTTCAAAGTTAACTGTCAGAATTTTGGTCTTTTTGGAGTTAATAAAAAGACCAACACTAGAAGCAGCATGTTCTAATGAGCTGAGGAGCCGTTGGGCTCCCTCTAATGATTCTGAGAGTACTCCTAAGTCATCAGCAAAGTCTAGATCAGTTAGGTACTTGGCAGGATTTCCTCGACTTCTGGAGCCAGTAGGTGGAGTTATCATCACCCCATCATCATTATGATGGTCTAAGGACATGCGTAGAACATAGTCAACCACAATAATGCACAAGAATGGTGCAAGTGTGTCTCCTTGGAGGACGCCCCATAACACTTCAAATGGTTCTGTGTCACCGTCAACAGTAGACACAAATGTTGTCGAACCATCGTATACTGATCTGTGTGTAGAAGGAGAGTAAGTTAGAAGGCGGCGGGGTAAGGGAGTGTGGCATATTGCCATGCCACGAGTAGTAGTAGGGGGGTTGTGGGCACCGGAAGCGCCACGTAGATAGAGGTAGTAGTGGAGGTGGAGAGTTAGAGGTAGTAGAGTAGTAGAGAGGGCACATAGGGTGCCGGGTAGTAGGGTAGTAGAGAGGGCACATAGGGTGCCAGGTAGTAGAGTTAGAGAGTTAGAGGTAGTAGGGTAGTAGAGAGGGCACATAGGGTGCCAGGTAGTAGAGTTAGAGGTAGTAGAGTAGTAGAGACGGACACATAGGGTGTCAGATAGTAGAGAGGTTGTGGGCATCAGAAGCGCCACGTAGATGGAAGTAGTAGTAGAGTGGTTGTGGGCACCGCAAGCACCACGTATATAGAGGTAGTAACAGAGTGGTTGTGGGCACCGCAAGCGCCACGTAGAGAGTAGAAAGGGGTAGACTAAGTAGAGTTAGAGTTAGTAGAGAGTTAGAGGGTTTTAGAGTGGCTGTGAGCACCACAAGCGCCACGTAGATGGAGGTAGTAGCGATGGATTGTGGGCACCCTAAGCGCCACGTAGTTAGAAGAGTTGGTAAGAGTTAGAGAGAGTTAGTAGGAGTAGAGAGTTAGTAGCAGAGTAGAAGTAGTAGTAGAGTGGTTGTGGGCACCACAAGCGCCACGTAGATAAAGGTGGTAGCAGAGTTAGAAGTAGTAGTAGGGTAAGAGTTAGTAGACTTAGCAGAGAGTAGAGTTAGTGGTTAGTAGAGTTAGAGTTAGAGTTAGTAGGCTTAGAGAGATAGTTAGTGTTAGTAAGTTAGAGTGTTAGATAGTATGATAGCACAGGGGTAGCATTAGAGATTAGGGCCTTAGAGAGTGGTAGAGAGTAGACAGGAGATAGTGAGAGGAGCCATTGGCGAGAGGGAAGAGTGCGATTCAGGTGTGGGGAGAGGGTAAGAGCGAGTTGAGTTAGAGAGCGGAGTTAGAGTGGTGAGAGTGTTGGGGAAACAAAAATTGTGTGAAAGAAGCGCACGATCGGCCCGACACGAGACGCCAGAGGGTAGTGACATCATACCAGAAATTTCGCATTGTTGTGTCCCTAGGCAAGACACTTTAGACATTAGTGCCTACGCCAACCCAGTGATATAATGGGAACCTAGCTTTGCTGGGGTAATGATAATAAAAGCGCTTTGAGTATGCTGAGCGTAGAAAAGCGCTATATAAATAACCAATATTATTATTATTAATATTATACCCATAGGGAGCGGCCTGGAAAGCCGACTCCAAGAAAATAACTCCACCCCACACCCGATAGTAGATCGAGTTTCCAGCGGAATTGTAGCGCACTTAGTGGTTGATGCTATCTTCTCACCGGGAAGATAGCATGGGGGGGAGTGTGAGTGTATTCAATTCCGCCTCACTAACCCCATAAAGTGGGCATTAAGCAATATTGGGAACACGAGGTTGATTACCAATATCAACCTCGTGTCACCCCAACAAAGTGGGAAGGAGAAACCCCAAAGAACATACGCACAATAGGGGTCAGGGGTTACACCCCTGAGAGAGAGAGAATAGCAAGGGCGAAGGGAAGCACTTCAGGGGAAGTAAAAGGGCGACAACAGGGTTATTAGCCAATGGGGGGAAGGCACCGGCTGAGTAATGTAACTCGGCCAACCGTGCAATATATATTATCAGTTCAGTAATCATTTCATTCAGTTATCTCATTCTGTTAGTCGGTTTAGTTAGGGCAGAGCAGTGACTTCTAATACCGTCCACTGCTGCCATCATTCACCTATATTTTATATCTCATTCAATGCTGCAATAACTGTGTTTGTGCTTATCCTATTATATTTATACTGCTACAGCGTCAACAATATTGGAACTCTTAACCTTACACTTTTCACTCTGACGGCGGGGACGCGTAATTGGAACAACCGGATAAACCGGGATCCTCCGTGGATCCCGTCACAATAGTTTTGTTCTGTTTTATAGTTTTGTTCTGATTTATAGTTTTGTTCTGCTTTATAGTTTTGTTCTGTTTTATAGTTTTGTTCTGTTTTATAGTTTTGTTCTGTTTTATAGTTTTGTTCTGTTTTATAGTTTTGTTCTGATTTATAGTTTTGTTCGGATTTATAGTTTTGTTCTGTTTTATAGTTTTGTTCGTTTTATAGTTTTGTTCTGTTTTATAGTTTTGTTCTGTTTTATAGTTTTGTTCTGATTTATAGTTTTGTTCTGTTTTATAGTTTTGTTCTAATTTATAGTTTTGTTCTGTTTTATAGTTTTGTTCTAATTTATAGTTTTGTTCTGTTTTATAGTTTTGTTCTGTTTTATAGTTTTGTTCTGTTTTATAGTTTTGTTCTGTTTTATAGTTTTGTTCTGTTTTATAGTTTTGTTCTGTTTTATAGTTTTGTTCTGATTTATAGTTTTGTTCTGTTTTATAGTTTTGTTCTGATTTATAGTTTTGTTCTGTTTTATAGTTTTGTTCTGATTTATAGTTTTGTTCTGATTTATAGTTTTGTTCGGATTTATAGTTTTGTTCTGTTTTATAGTTTTGTTCGTTTTATAGTTTTGTTCTGATTTATAGTTTTGTTCTGTTTTATAGTTTTGTTCTGATTTATAGTTTTGTTCTGTTTTATAGTTTTGTTCTTATTTATAGTTTTGTTCTGATTTATAGTTTTGTTCGGATTTATAGTTTTGTTCTGTTTTATAGTTTTGTTCGTTTTATAGTTTTGTTCTGTTTTATAGTTTTGTTCTGTTTTATAGTTTTGTTCTGATTTATAGTTTTGTTCTGTTTTATAGTTTTGTTCTGATTTATAGTTTTGTTCTGTTTTATAGTTTTGTTCTGATTTATAGTTTTGTTCTGATTTATAGTTTTGTTCGGATTTATAGTTTTGTTCTGTTTTATAGTTTTGTTCGTTTTATAGTTTTGTTCTGATTTATAGTTTTGTTCTGTTTTATAGTTTTGTTCTGATTTATAGTTTTGTTCTGTTTTATAGTTTTGTTCTGATTTATAGTTTTGTTCGGATTTATAGTTTTGTTCTGTTTTATAGTTTTGTTCGTTTTATAGTTTTGTTCTGTTTTATAGTTTTGTTCTGATTTATAGTTTTGTTCTGATTTATAGTTTTGTTCTGTTTTATAGTTTTGTTCTGATTTATAGTTTTGTTCTGTTTTATAGTTTTGTTCTGTTTTATAGTTTTTTTCTGTTTTATAGTTTTGTTCTGATTTATAGTTTTGTTCTGTTTTATAGTTTTGTTCTGATTTATAGTTTTGTTCTGTTTTATAGTTTTGTTCTGATTTATAGTTTTGTTCTCTTTTATAGTTTTGTTCTGTTTTATAGTTTTGTTCTTATTTATAGTTTTGTTCTGATTTATAGTTTTGTTCTGTTTTATAGTTTTGTTCTGTTTGATAGTTTTGTTCTGTTTTATAGTTTTGTTCTGATTCATAGTTTTGTTCTGATTTATAGTTTTGTTCTTATTTATAGTTTTGTTCTGATTTATAGTTTTGTTCGGATTTATAGTTTTGTTCTGTTTTATAGTTTTGTTCGTTTTATAGTTTTGTTCTGTTTTATAGTTTTGTTCTGTTTTATAGTTTTGTTCTGATTTATAGTTTTGTTCTGTTTTATAGTTTTGTTCTGATTTATAGTTTTGTTCTGTTTTATAGTTTTGTTCTAATTTATAGTTTTGTTCTGTTTTATAGTTTTGTTCTGTTTTATAGTTTTGTTCTGTTTTATAGTTTTGTTCTGCTTTATAGTTTTGTTCTGTTTTATAGTTTTGTTCTGATTTATAGTTTTGTTCTGTTTTATAGTTTTGTTCTGATTTATAGTTTTGTTCTGATTTATAGTTTTGTTCTGATTTATAGTTTTGTTCTGTTTTATAGTTTTGTTCTGATTTATAGTTTTGTTCTGTTTTATAGTTTTGTTCTTATTTATAGTTTTGTTCTGATTTATAGTTTTGTTCTGTATTATAGTTTTGTTCTGATTTATAGTTTTGTTCTGTTTTATAGTTTTGTTCTGATTTATAGTTTTGTTCTGTTTTATAGTTTTGTTCTGTTTTATAGTTTTGTTCTGTTTTATAGTTTTGTTCTGTTTTATAGTTTTGTTCTAATTTATAGTTTTGTTCTGTTTTATAGTTTTGTTCTGTTTTATAGTTTTGTTCTGTTTTATAGTTTTGTTCTGATTTATAGTTTTGTTCTGTTTTATAGTTTTGTTCTGATTTATAGTTTTGTTCTGTATTATAGTTTTGTTCTGATTTATAGTTTTGTTCTGTTTTATAGTTTTGTTCTGATTTATAGTTTTGTTCTGTTTTATAGTTTTGTTCTGTTTTATAGTTTTGTTCTGTTTTATAGTTTTGTTCTGATTTATAGTTTTGTTCTGATTTATAGTTTTGTTCTGATTTATAGTTTTGTTCTGTTTTATAGTTTTGTTCTGATTTATAGTTTTGTTCTCTTTTATAGTTTTGTTCTTATTTATAGTTTTGTTCTGATTTATAGTTTTGTTCTGTATTATAGTTTTGTTCTGATTTATAGTTTTGTTCTGTTTTATAGTTTTGTTCTGATTTATAGTTTTGTTTTGTTTTATAGTTTTGTTCTGTTTTATAGTTTTGTTCTAATTTATAGTTTTGTTCTGTTTTATAGTTTTGTTCTGTTTTATAGTTTTGTTCTGTTTTATAGTTTTGTTCTGCTTTATAGTTTTGTTCTGATTTATAGTTTTGTTCTGTTTTATAGTTTTGTTCTGTTTTATAGTTTTGTTCTGTTTTATAGTTTTGTTCTGTTTTATAGTTTTGTTCTAATTTATAGTTTTGTTCTGTTTTATAGTTTTGTTCTGATTTATAGTTTTGTTCTGTTTTATAGTTTTGTTCTGATTTATAGTTTTGTTCTGTTTTATAGTTTTGTTCTGTTTTATAGTTTTGTTCTGTTTTATAGTTTTGTTCTGTTTTATAGTTTTGTTCTAATTTATAGTTTTGTTCTGTTTTATAGTTTTGTTCTGTTTTATAGTTTTGTTCTGTTTTATAGTTTTGTTCTGCTTTATAGTTTTGTTCTGTTTTATAGTTTTGTTCTGATTTATAGTTTTGTTCTGTTTTATAGTTTTGTTCTGATTTATAGTTTTGTTCTGATTTATAGTTTTGTTCTGTTTTATAGTTTTGTTCTGATTTATAGTTTTGTTCTGTTTTATAGTTTTGTTCTGATTTATAGTTTTGTTCTGTTTTATAGTTTTGTTCTTATTTATAGTTTTGTTCTGATTTATAGTTTTGTTCTGTTTTATAGTTTTGTTCTGTTTGATAGTTTTGTTCTGTTTTATAGTTTTGTTCTGATTCATAGTTTTGTTCTGATTTATAGTTTTGTTCTGTTTTATAGTTTTGTTCTGTTTTATAGTTTTGTTCTGTTTTATAGTTTTGTTCTGTTTTATAGTTTTGTTCTGATTTATAATTTTGTTCTGATTTATAGTTTTGTTCTCTTTTATAGTTTTGTTCTCTTTTATAGTTTTGTTCTGATTTATAGTTTTGTTCTGATTTATAGTTTTGTTCTGTTTTATAGTTTTGTTCTGTTTTATAGTTTTGTTCTGATTTATAATTTTGTTCTGATTTTTAGTTTTGTTCTGATTTATAGTTTTGTTCTGATTTATAGTTTTGTTCTGTTTTATAGTTTTGTTCTCTTTTATAGTTTTGTTCTGATTTATAGTTTTGTTCTGATTTATAGTTTTGTTCTGTTTTATAGTTTTGTTCTGTTTTATAGTTTTGTTCTGATTTATAGTTTTGTTCTGTTTTATAGTTTTGTTCTCTTTTATAGTTTTGTTCTGATTTATAGTTTTGTTCTGATTTATAGTTTTGTTCTGTTTTATAGTTTTGTTCTGTTTTATAGTTTTGTTCTGATTTATAGTTTTGTTCTGATTTATAGTTTTGTTCTGTTTTATAGTTTTGTTCTGATTTATAGTTTTGTTCTGTTTTATAGTTTTGTTCTGATTTATAGTTTTGTTCGGATTTATAGTTTTGTTCTGTTTTATAGTTTTGTTCGTTTTATAGTTTTGTTCTGTTTTATAGTTTTGTTCTGATTTATAGTTTTGTTCTGATTTATAGTTTTGTTCTGTTTTATAGTTTTGTTCTGATTTATAGTTTTGTTCTGTTTTATAGTTTTGTTCTGTTTTATAGTTTTGTTCTGATTTATAGTTTTGTTCTGATTTATAGTTTTGTTCTGTTTTATAGTTTTGTTCTGATTTATAGTTTTGTTCTGTTTTATAGTTTTGTTCTGATTTATAGTTTTGTTCTGATTTATAGTTTTGTTCTGATTTATAGTTTTGTTCTGTTTTATAGTTTTGTTCTGATTTATAGTTTTGTTCTGATTTATAGTTTTGTTCTGTTTTATAGTTTTGTTCTGTTTTATAGTTTTGTTCTGATTTATAGTTTTGTTCTGTTTTATAGTTTTGTTCTCTTTTATAGTTTTGTTCTGATTTATAGTTTTGTTCTGATTTATAGTTTTGTTCTGTTTTATAGTTTTGTTCTGTTTTATAGTTTTGTTCTGATTTATAGTTTTGTTCTGATTTATAGTTTTGTTCTGTTTTATAGTTTTGTTCTGATTTATAGTTTTGTTCTGTTTTATAGTTTTGTTCTGATTTATAGTTTTGTTCGGATTTATAGTTTTGTTCTGTTTTATAGTTTTGTTCGTTTTATAGTTTTGTTCTGTTTTATAGTTTTGTTCTGATTTATAGTTTTGTTCTGATTTATAGTTTTGTTCTGTTTTATAGTTTTGTTCTGTTTTATAGTTTTGTTCTGATTTATAGTTTTGTTCTGATTTATAGTTTTGTTCTGATTTATAGTTTTGTTCTGTTTTATAGTTTTGTTCTGATTTATAGTTTTGTTCTGTTTTATAGTTTTGTTCTGATTTATAGTTTTGTTCTGTTTTATAGTTTTGTTCTGTTTTATAGTTTTGTTCTGATTTATAGTTTTGTTCTGATTTATAGTTTTGTTCTGTTTTATAGTTTTGTTCTGATTTATAGTTTTGTTCTGTTTTATAGTTTTGTTCTGATTTATAGTTTTGTTCTGATTTATAGTTTTGTTCTGTTTTATAGTTTTGTTCTGTTTTATAGTTTTGTTCTGATTTATAGTTTTGTTCTGATTTATAGTTTTGTTCTGTTTTATAGTTTTGTTCTGTTTTATAGTTTTGTTCTGTTTTATAGTTTTGTTCTGATTTATAGTTTTGTTCTGTTTTATAGTTTTGTTCTGATTTATAGTTTTGTTCTGTTTTATAGTTTTGTTCTGTTTTATAGTTTTGTTCTGATTTATAGTTTTGTTCTGATTTATAGTTTTGTTCTGTTTTATAGTTTTGTTCTGATTTATAGTTTTGTTCTGATTTATAGTTTTGTTCTGTTTTATAGTTTTGTTCTGTTTTATAGTTTTGTTCTGATTTATAGTTTTGTTCTGATTTATAGTTTTGTTCTGTTTTATAGTTTTGTTCTGTTTTATAGTTTTGTTCTGTTTTATAGTTTTGTTCTGATTTATAGTTTTGTTCTGTTTTATAGTTTTGTTAAGTTTTATAGTTTTGTTCTGATTTATAGTTTTGTTCTGATTTATAGTTTTGTTCTGTTTTATAGTTTTGTTCTGATTTATAGTTTTGTTCTGATTTATAGTTTTGTTCTGTTTTATAGTTTTGTTCTGATTTATAGTTTTGTTCTGTTTTATAGTTTTGTTCTGATTTATAGTTTTGTTCTGATTTATAGTTTTGTTCTGATTTATAGTTTTGTTCTGTTTGATAGTTTTGTTCTGTTTTATAGTTTTGTTCTGTTTTATAGTTTTGTTCTGATTTATAGTTTTGTTCTGATTTATAGTTTTGTTCTGATTTATAGTTTTGTTCTGTTTTATAGTTTTGTTCTGTTTTATAGTTTTGTTCTGATTTATAGTTTTGTTCTGTTTTATAGTTTTGTTCTGATTTATAGTTTTGTTCTGTTTTATAGTTTTGTTCATGGTAAATAACTTCGCTAGAAACGGAAATGGAATGTTGCATCGTAAATTCCGATGTTTATTTAGTTTAACATTTTTATAATATAATAATTCAAGAAAAGTGATGATAGTTAACTACATTGATTAACTTTTACTATGACAAAAGACACACACTCGAACTACATCAGTCCCTGGTGCTTGTGAGAAAGACTTCCCGCACTCACTACATGGAACAAAACGTTGTGATGACGCTGACCTATTCTCTGTCACCATGGCGAGTTGTTCGCTCTGTTCTATGTTCCACAGACGTACAGTTTTATCCTTGGAGCAACTAGCCAACCAATGAGCGTCGCGACTTATAGTGCAGTCAGTTACCCAATCCGAATGGCCCTTTAGAGTTAGTCTCTTTGAGTTGTTCTCGTAATCCCAGATAGCCAACGTAGAGTCGTAACTTCCTGTAACTACAATCTCATTATTGGCGCTTATCTGAACGGAACTGATGCACCCACTGTGTCCACCCTCGTACACCTCAGGGCCTTCTCGTCGAAATGTCCCTGTCTTTATGTCCCAAAGTCGAGCCGATTTGTCCCAGGACACTGTGGCAAGTCGTCGTTGGTCCTCCGACCAGCTGCTGTTGCTGGCTACGTTACCATGGGCACCGAGGGTCAGCACAGTCTCCCCGGAGACCATATCGAATACTTTACTAAGTCGGTCCACGGATGTTGTTGCTACTCGTTCACTATCCGGCGATATCTTACAACTAGTCAGCACACTGCCGTGGTGGCTTTTCAGTTTGCGGATTAGTTTACCTGATGATGCGGAATAAATGCACAGCCCGTAGTCTATATCTGTCCCACAGATAACGAACTTACCGCATCTAGAGAAATCGCAACACGTGACTATACCTTCGTGTTTTGAGTACCATATTACTTCTCCAGTTTCTATGTCCCAAACGTTTAATCGTTTGTCCCACCCAGCTGAGCAGAAGGATATCCCTTCTTTATTCCGTGGAATGCTGCACGCGGATACATTGCCATGGTGACCAGTGTAAACATGTAATGTTGAACCAGTTTCTGTATCCCATAGACGGACAGTGGAGTCGTGTGAACTTGTAAGTAGAAGTCTGTCTTCCAAACAGAACTGGCAGCTACTCAGTGCTCTGGTATGCCCCCTGAGCACTTTGACTCGGACCTGCGCTAAATCCTCATGCTCCCAAGTAGCCGTGGATGCTGGAATGTAATCTTCCAGTTTGGGCTCACGTAATGTCGCCATCATAGAAAAGCTGTTACTAATATAAATTACTTTCTAAATAAAGTCTAACTGTACAGCATCACACATGAGGTAAAAAAATGTAAAAATTTAATTATTTAATCAATCGGGAAAAATTTGTTATTTTCACTCACTTTGCGCTGTGTGTTTTTCGAGTGAAACAAGTGTCTTTTTTCTCAGAAAGCTCGCATTATACGCCATAAGTCGGTAATAAACGGATTAATTACGAAATTTTGTCGAAAGAAAATTATCATTAAAAAGATTTATTATATTTATATTATTCATAATAAAAGTTTTTTTATAACAATTTTTAACCATGTTGGACTAAAGGCTCGACTCCTAGACCTATTCTGGCGACACTTCCATAAACGATCTACTAGGATCGGCATGCTGCATTGCAGCTGCATTTTTAAGAATGCTGTGCCGGCTTGTCAACAAAATTGCACCGCCACAACTCCCTATCACCCATGACATTTGCTAGATCATCCGCGTCTTTAAGGCCAGTGTCCTTTAAGATGCGTCTCAAGAAAGTCATGGGCTGTCCACCATGCTTATTCACTCCATGAGGCTGCCAAAGTACAAGATTATGCACTGGCTGGTCCTCACGGCGAAAGCAATGTCCTGCAAAGCGGAGGCGATTTTGTTCTAGTGTCAAGCTTGGGGGAACCAATGAGACACCTCCAATGTTATATAGTGTCTGGTTGGAGATGTGTGCATTGTACTTGACACAATGTACCCGGCGTAGCATTCTTGTGAATGTGCCATCCAGAGATTTGGTGTCCTCAGCAGTTAGAGCCCAGCATGGACTCCCGTAGAGGAGTACTGGAACTACTGCTGCTCTAAATAATCGGACCTTAAGTTTCCGATTAATTCTAGGTGACTTCCAAATCCTGGAAAGCCTATTCAAGGCTGCCCATGCCTTTCCCTTACGTATTCGAAGGTCCTCACCTGACTTCCGGATCCATGATCCCAGGTAACAGAAGTCGTCCACATGCTCAAGCATACCATCCTTTGAGCTTATGCTCATCCGATCAGAGACCTGCTGAGGACTTTCAAAGTTAACTGTCAGAATTTTGGTCTTTCTGGAGTTAATAAAAAGACCAACACTAGAAGCAGCATGTTCTAATGAGCTGAGGAGCCGCTGGGCTCCCTCTAATGATTCTGAGAGTACTCCTAAGTCATCAGCAAAGTCTAGATCAGTTAGGTACTTGGCAGGATTTCCTCGACTTCTGGAGCCAGTAGGTGGAGTTATCATCACCCCATCATCATTATGATGATCTAAGGACATGCGTAGAACATAGTCAACCACAATAATGAACAAGAATGGTGCAAGTGTGTCTCCTTGGAGGACGCCCCATAACACTTCAAATGGTTCTGTGTCACCGTCAACAGTAGACACAAATGTTGTCGAACCATCGTATACTGATCTGATTGCTGCAATAATTTCATCAGGAATCCCATATAATGAAAGTATGCTGAACATACGTGAGCGAGAGACTGAATCAAAGGCCTTGAAGAAGTCAACAAAGATAACAGCCAGATGCCTGTCTTTCTTTTTTGATAACTCTTCAATTATCCTTCTAAGTGCCAAAATGGGCTCCATGGTCCCACGACCTTTACGGAACCCATTCTGATTTCCACGTAGCAGTCTCTCAATGGGATCCCTGATGCGATTTAATAGAATTCTATTGTATAGTTTTGCAGCAATCGAGATCAATGAGATTCCCCGAAAAGAACCATAGAGTGTTAGGTTGCCCTTCTTGGGAACTGGCACCAACTTATTTGTTTTCATTTCTTGTGGGACTCGTGTTGTACGGTACATGTCTACTATGATGGGATAGATGAGCTTTAAACACTCAGGTATTTTAAAGACCTCAGGGGGAACACCATCTACTCCACTGGCACGATTGGTCTTAATGCTCTTTGCAGCAGCCTTCACTTCTGCAAAGGAGATATCGCCAATGGGAATATCTGGGAGTACAGACTCAGACACTTTTACTTCTATAAAGTTATCAGGCAATACCCTGTCATTATTGAGGAGCTTTTCAAAGTGGGCTTTCCAACCATTGAGGCGATCGGCTGGTGATTCAGCCTTAACCTTGGTGGTTGGTTGGCTTTTCCGCCCAGTAAGCAGATTGATCGATTTCCATGAACGATTTCCATAAACGATATGATGTAGATATAAATTGTACATGGAGATTAAACTGCGGTTATGTCCAAATGAATTGTAACTTGTGTCTCCCGAATTTTATGCAATTCATTGATCATTTTAAGTAACATATACTGTACATATATAATTTTAATGTAGTCGTTTTATTTAAATTTTTCTATTCATTTTATTGTAAAGCCAAACCATTTTATATAAATGCGTGAAGTCATCATTTATAGTATTGTAGTTGTTTTATGAAATTTTATTGTCTTTTTAGTCTTTTATTTACTTAAAAACTGTTTGTTATTTTTATACCCCTACAGCAACATAATGGGGTGGGTCCGCCAGCGGATCCAATACGCCATCCTTCGTGGAGCTTCCCACACCAAATGGGGTAGGTCCGCCGGTGGATCCAATACGCCATCCTTCATGGAGCTTCCCACACCAAATGGGATGGGTCCGCCAGCGGATACAATACGCCATCCTTTGTGGAGCTTCCCATACCAAATGGGGTGGGTCCGCTGGCGGATCCAATACGCCATCCGTCGTGGAGCTTCCCACACCAAATGGGGTGGGTCCGCCGGCGGATCCAATACGCCATCCTTCGTGGAGCTTGCCACACCAAACGGGGTAGGTCCGCCGACGGATCCAATACGCCATCCTTCGTGGAGCTTCCCACACCAAATGGGGTGGGTCTGCCGGCGGATCCAATACGCCATCCTTCGTGGAGCTTCCCACATCAAATGGGGTGGGTCTGCCGGCGGATCCAATACGCCATCCTCCATTGAGCTTCCCACACCAAAGGGGGTGGGTCCGCCGGCGGATACAATACGCCATCCTTTGTGGAGCTTCCCACACCAAATGGGGTGGGTCCGCCGGTGGAGCCAATACGCCATCCTTCGTGGAGCTTCCCACACCAAAGGGGGTGGGTCCGCCGGCGGATACAATACGCCATCCTTTGTGAAGCTTCCCACACCAAATGGGGTGGGTCCGCCGGCGGATCCAATACGCCATCCTTCGTGGAGCTTCCCACACCAAATGGGGTGGGTCCGCCGGTGGATACAATACGCCATCCTTCATGGAGCTTCCCACACCAAAGGGGGTGGGTCCGCCGGCGGATCCAATACGCCATCCTTCGTGGAGCTTCCCACACCAAATGGGGTGGGTCCGCCGGTGGATACAATACGCCATCCTTCGTGGAGCTTCTCACACCAAAGGGGGTGGGTCCGCCGGCGGATCCAATACGCCATCCTTCGTGGAGCTTCCCACACCAAATGGGGTGGGTCCGCCGGTGGATACAATACGCCATCCTTCGTGGAGCTTCCTACACCCTATTATAACTACAGGCCCGCCTTGTTACTCAAAGCCCAAACGATTGTTTGGAAGTCGATTAGAATCTGTATGTAATGAATTTGACATGAATTACACTTCACAACATAATTTTTGAGCGGAGTGAATCACTTTGGAGTTTTGCGCTGCATACAGTATTAAAAGCAGATGGTTCTATAAGACCATGTGAAGATTATAGAAATTTAAATAAGCAGACCGTGCCTGACAACTACCCAATGCCCAACATGGCCGACATAACAGATAATTTTCGAGGTTGTACAATTTTCACAAAAATTGATTTAGCTAAAGCACGTCACTTTCTTCATTCTCAACTTCACTCTCTTCAACTTCATCCTGACCCTCACTATTTTCATTCCCCATCTCATCATCCTCTTCTTCTCCATCTTTCTCACTCAAATTTTCCTCATTTTCTAGGGGTAACTGCTTTTGTATCCCTTTCAAAATATTCCTAACTTTATGAAATTTATATTCCATTGTCTGTTTTATCTTTAATATATCACGCTCATCTCTCTTTTTCTTTTCATCTTCACTAAAAATATCTTCGGATTTTTTAAATTTCTTTGGTAACGGATCCATTAGTTTATCCTTTCTATCTCTTTTCATATGACGAGATAGATTGTCTTGTCTCATTTCTTTATTACAAACCAAACATCTTTCATCTCTATGCATTATATAGCAATGTCAATTGATAGTATTCAATTTCCGCTAAATGATTTTACAAAATTTTAAATAAATAAAACTTTTATGAAAATAATAAAACTTTCAAAAATAAAAATTGAGAATGAATGGGAATGCGGTGAACTATGCGGGCTATTATAGAGGGAGGCTAGAATGGAGTTGTGAAAGGAGAATAATCTATTGTGTTAAAAGCCCCCGAAAGAGATCCAATTACTGTTAAAGTAATTGTCCCCGACCCCGACCGGGTAAGAATTAGTATGCGTCACCTTCTGCTGGGCTGCTGAGCTAGTGTCCTTTTGGCCGAAGGCCGTTGGGGAAAAATAACAGAGTTTGTGTTTCTCGATGTTAATGTTCCAAATGATAATAGCTCAGAATTAGTTACAGTATGTGAAGATATTGCAATACAGAATAACAGCAGATATACAATTGATGTTAAATGCCGTCGTGACAGTCATATACCCAGTCTATAACCAGTCTGCAACTCTGTGATTAATGAACTGACCGGTAAATCAGTAATACAGAATAAACTATATGATTGATACACATAGATATTGGTTTCACCCCTATTCTACTTGGCCTTCTGTACCCAATGGATGCTTTCCTATCTCTGTTCACGTGCTCCCCTGCCCACTATTGGCTTATATACTAATTGTCACTTTGGCACTCCCTGTGAGTGTTTCCCCCTGCCGCTAGCCTTTACTAGCTCTGTTCTCCCTCCGAGGTGGTTTGACCTCTCACCTCTCTCTGTGGCTTTGGGGCCTGTATTCCCCCCCCCCCCCCCCCCGAGTTGGCTATGAGGCGAGATTATTATTGGTAATCTCGTATCCCCAACTATATTGGTAAAATGCCACTGGTCCCATTTTCGGGTGGATAATGCAAGGGAATTGAATCCGCTTACAGAAATCTCAAATGGGATCCTTTCTTTTGATATGTTTGTATTTTTGAATGAAACAAAGGGTTCAATCAAACTATAACATACCAAGCTAATTGCCCTAAGCACAAGCCAAAACAGAAAATAACCAAAACAATAAACCTGATTTGGCTTCCCAAGGCTTCTTAATACGAGTGTGGGTGATTTAGGTAACGGATATTGGTATTGGTAATGGATCCATTAGTTTATCCTTTCTATCTCTTTCCATATGACGAGATAGATTGTCTTGTCTCATTTCTTTATTACAAACCAAACATCTTTCATCTCTATGCATTATATAGCAATGTCAATTGATAGTATTTAATTTTCGCTAAATGATTTTACAAAATTTTAAATAAATAAAGTAGAGTACTGGAACTACTGCTGCTCTAAATAATCGGACCTTAAGTTTCTCTTGGTGACTTCCAAATCCTGGAAAGCCTATTCAAGGCTGCCCATACCTTTCCCTTACGTATTCGCCTCACCTGTCTTCCGAATCCACATGCTCAAGCATACTAACTACTTTGAGCTTATGCTCATCTGATCAGAGAATTGCTGCGGACTTTCAAAGTTAACTGTCAAAATTTTGGTCTTTCTAGAGTTAATAAAAATACCAACACTAGAAGCAGCATGTTATAATGAGCTGAGGAGCCGTTGGGCTCCCTCTAGTGATTCTGAGAGTACTCCTAAGTCATCAGCAAAGTCTAGATCAGTTAGGTTCTTGGCAGGATTTCCTCGACTTTTGGAGCCAGTAGGTGGAGTTATCATCACCCCATCATCATTATAATGATCTAAGGACATGCGTAGAACATAGTCAACCACAATAATGAACAAGAATGGTGCAAGTGTGTCTCCTTGGAGGACGCCCCATAACACTTAAAATGGTTCTGTGTCACCGTCAACAGTAGACACAAATGTTGTCGAACCCTCGTATACTGATCTGATTGCTGCAATAATTTCATCAGGAATCCTATATAATGAAAGTATGCTGAACATACGTGAGCGAGAGACTGAATCAAAGGCCTTGAAGAAGTCAACAAATATAACAGTCTGTCTTTCTTTTTTGATAATTCTTCAATTATCCTTCTAAGTGCCAAAATGGGCTCCATGGTCCCACGACCTTTACGGAACCCATTCTGATTTCCACGGAGCAGTCTCTCAATGGGATCCCTGATGCGATTTAATAGAATTCTATTGTATAGCTTTGCAGCAATCGAGATCAATGAGATTCCCCGAAAAGAACCATAGAGTGTTAGGTTGCCCTTCTTGGGAACTGGCACCATCTTATTTGTTTTCATTTCTTGTGGGACTCTTGTTGTTTGGTACATGTCTACTATGATGGGATAGATAAAACAACTGATACCGATCTGCACTAACTGAACTGTGACTGAATGCTGAATAAAATACCGGTACTGCTGTACTGCGTTCTGCACTTGTTTGTATATTAATCAATTTATTTCCCGACTATAATAACTCGACCGTCTTATTCTTCATTAAAATCACGGATTCTAATGAACAACCCGACAGCCCGCACGCCAGCCGACACGCGACGAATATGGGCACGATGTTGGACATACCAACGTTGTCCTCGGAAACTAGAGCACAACCAGGAGCGGGAACTAATGTCTCATACCCACCTCCTATACCGACACAGGTAGGTGCGGATACAGGTGCTACACGCCAAGTAGATTTTAACAGCTGGTCAATAGCTACCCTGAAAAAAGAACTATCCCTACTGGACCAAAAAACCAGTGGATCGAAAGCAGAATTAGTACAGCGGCTGATTAAAAATAGACCTCTAATACCATACATTACGGAGGGGTTAGGCCCAACAGCCAACGACTGTCAACCTAAAACAGTACGACGCAATTCGGCCCCATATCTTAAACCCACGCTGGATGACACCCGGCTAGAATTACTGAGCAGTCTAATCGTGTCACTACACAATAACTCACCGACACCGACAATCAACGGTCCCCGATCTGCTGAGCGACCTTTACGTACCGGTACAGGTACTCCAGTGAAGGAGTACGTGGATAGGCCAAATGGTTCTGTACTTATAAACAGCGATGTCGACATGACGCCCTGGCCTGGTCCAGAACCACCCGAGGCCGAGGTATTTGATGTCGATGATACAATAACAACCCAGAGGTAAACGAATCCACAACCATATTAAGAAGGCAAGACATTATGGTCAACTGCGGCTGTGACTGCCGAAAAGAACTTGTAACCTTACGACACGACTTCGCACAACTAGCTGCAGACATGACCTTACTACGAGAGGAATTTATCGGAGTCCAACGCGGTTTGGCAACTCCAGGACTGTTGGCGATACCGGAGGACCCAGTACCTCCACCGCGGTTGGCGACGACGGAGGACTCCATACCCCCAGTGCGAGGCAACGACGGAGGACTCCGTACCTCTGGCGCGGTTGGCGATGACGGAGGACTCCGTACCTCCAGTGCGGTTGGCGACGACGGAGGACTCCGTACCTCCAGCGTGGTTGGCGACGACGGAGGACCCCATACCTCCAGCGCGGTTGGCGACTCCAGCGCGGTTGGCAACGACGGAGGACTCCGTACCTCCAGCGCGGTTGGTGACGACGGAGGACTCCGTACCTCCAGCGCAGTTAGCGATGACGGAGGACTCCGTACCTCTAGCGTGGTTGGCGACAACGGAGGACTCCGTACCTCCAGCGCGGTTGGCGATTACGGAGACTCCGTACCTCCAGCGCGGTTAGCGACGACGGAGGCTACTACAACGGAATTTGGAAGCCCAATACATACCTCGTCGAAGAAATAAAACAACTGATACCTTGATAATTGGCGACTCACTTTATCGGCATATTGATCCACGTTCAATTGGACACAAAGGAATGCCTACTCAAATTCACTCTTTCTCGGGGTTATTGTTTGGAGATTTGCCGTCGATTATATCCCGATACGATAAAGAACATTTACAAGCTTGTTACATTGGCGTTGGTACAAATGACCTATCTCATCCTCTGGATGAATTCAAACAACTTGTAAAGGAATCTATAGAAATAGTCCACGAACAGTTTTCCCCAACCAACCTCTATATTTCTGAAATTCCTCCTTCTACAAAGGGAAGCACCATATCCAAAACTATGGAAATGAACAATACCCTTAAGTACATGAGTACTAATCTTGGATTTATTCTGGTTAATACTTGGGATAAATTCCTAATAGACAATTTTATTGACAAATCTTACTTTGGGAAAGACGGAATACATATGAACCGCGCTGGTCAGTCCTTACTGGCGCAATGCATAAAGTCGGGGCTCTCCATGTCCTCCCCTTTAACGTTCTCAATAGTGGGAACGAAAAGAGGACCATCATCCTACTCGAGATCAGTACCTACCCGATCATCTGCACCAAATACGCATATGGGCCCTTCATTCTATCCTCCAAAGTCTACCCATAGAAGAAGTACCAGTACCGGTGGAAGAACCGGTGTGACCCGCATCACTTTACCAGTATACAAACCCGCTACCCCAAGCATAACCCCCTCCAGCGGTAATGACCACTCTTATCCTGGCCGTTATCCCGGCAGTTACCCTCATACATTTCCCCGATCATATGACCATCCTCCTGGTGCCCACATTAACGCAATCCAATCTAGTTATAGTGGGGGCTACCAAAATATAGATGAACTAGGTCAATGTTCCAATAAATCCTACAGTGAGGCGGCAAGTAGTTACAAACAAAGCGGAATTTCTCAGGACTTAATCTCCGAAATTTCAAAAAACATCAGCTCTGCGATACAGGAGGCCTTAAATCCTCTCCTTCGTCTAAACACCCTTATCTAATTGGCATCGAAAAGAACGGCTAATATTTGATTTTATGTTATTTTATCAATATATAAGCAATTATTATGATATCTTTATTTTCACTAAATAATTTTAAGAGTCTTATAATTTTGCGACTCACTAAACTTCATGTTGATTATCTTTTTTACCCATTTAACTAAATATGATTAAGATAAATATTAATATTAATTTCGTAGGCCTATTAATATCAGTTCTATCCCGCTCTACGTTACTTATATGGCAATTTTTATTTCTTTTGTTTCATAAAATATATATGTATTCGATATTTTACCTTTGGCCGAATAGTATGATACATTTCGTCCAAATCTTACTTTATAAGTTTTTTGCACTACCCAGATTGAATTTCACAGTATGGCTAATATTATTGATGAATCTTAGTGATGTCCTTAATACTAATATTAGAACCAGTATGCTAACTTAGTGATGTCCTTAATACTAATATTAGAACCAGTATGCTAACTTAGTGATGTCCTTAATACTAATATTAGAACCAGTATGCTAACTTAGTGATGTCCTTAATACTAATATTAGAACCAGTATGCTAACTTAGTGATGTCCTTAATACTAATATTAGAACCAGTATGCTAACTTAGTGATGTCCTTAATACTAATATTAGAACCAGTATGCTAACTTAGTGATGTCCTTAATACTAATATTAGAACCAGTATGCTAACTTAGTGATGTCCTTAATACTAATATTAGAACCAGTATGCTAACTTAGTGATGTCCTTAATACTAATATTAGAACCAGTATGCTAACTTTTACCGTTAATTCATTATTCACATATTTGCCTAACCAGGTCGATATAAACGGTATAATTTTTATCTGTCCGACAGTCTGGCTTCTGCCAATTGGATATATTATGTCCCAAACCTCAATATTTAAGAGATTATTGTTTTTACTAATAATATATTGCAACTACTTTATTATATCCCTTATATTACACGGGATTATATTTTTCGTGAGTTTACTTTATTTACCGGTAATTATCGTAATCGATTATATATACCAGCAAACTCATTCCATACACTGGTGGCGTGTAAGGTCAAACTTCGCCAAACATAAATTAATTAAGAAAACTAAATGGCGCCTTATCTCCCGCATCGTGAGTATTGTACTGTTAGTGTGTCTTGTGTTACTTCCTATCTCATTGAATTTATACTCAGGTGTATTGAGTACCACCCTGATAACTCTCTTTACTATTAATCCTACATTAGTTATACTGACTACTATATCATCACTTTCACTCTACAAACTTCCAGGCTTTACCCGTAAACCTCGTTTTCCACAATACCCCATTTTACAAACACTATTCATCTATTTAATTACTAATGGAAATTTAATTTATGTAAAACAAAGTACAAAATGGCATATATCAACAAAAAGCAAACAACATAGAAATAAGATGACTCTAATATTTTATGCAACTATTCAAGCCTTTAACATTTATCGTTCCTCCGTCCTTGACTTACTCAACATAGTCGCTCTCACTGTGCATATGTTACTCATAATCTCAGGTACCGTGCACCCCAACCCAGGACCGAAACGAAACTACCAAAAAAATAAACATAAGACTAAAATAAATATTAATAATTTACCAAATTTTTACTTTCCAGATAGCAAATCTAAATTACCTAACTCTATTACAGATATAAAAAACTATATAAAAGACCATCCGGATCACCTAAAATGTATCCATATAAACGCTCGCAGTCTCTTTAAGAATATAGATGAGTTTAAAGAGGTCCTACTGGGGTCGAGGAATGTTATTGCATCAGTTAGTGAAACCTGGCTTAAGAGAAACATACCAGACTCAGCTTTACATATTACTGGATTGAAAACATACAGACTTGACAGAAAAAAGCGTCGTGGTGGAGGTGTAATGATATATGTCCCCGATACAATGAACAGTAAACTACGTACTGATATAAAAGAAAAGAACAGCAGCATCGAGTCTATCTGGGTAGAAGTAGATAACTTACTAATCTCTACAGTATATAGGCCTCCACGTGCAAAAATCAAATACCTAGATGAAATAAGTAGCGAAATAGAAAACGCACTATTGCTCGAGCCAAATCATAGTATTATCTTACAAGGTGATTTCAACATTAACTTATTAGACACAAAAAATAAAACTACACGCGATATCCACGAAATACTAAATACATACGACATAAAATCATTAAACAACACTATACCTACTCGTTACACAAAATCATCTGAAACATTAATAGATTTAGTACTGTCAAATATCCCCAGCGCACACATCATTGAGTACACGCTTACCTCTTTGAACCTGAAAATTAATTCCAAATTAAAAATTAACGAAAAAATATAATATAGGGACTTTTCAATTTTTTCCAAATCTAAATTTATATTTGATATTTCACAAATAAATTGGGATCCCTTATATAATGAAAATGATACGAATACAAAAATTAATTTCTTTGAAAATCAGTTAGAAACAAAAGTTTAAACAAACACGCACCAATTAAGTATAAAACTGTAAGTAATAAACAAACATACCGTGGTAACGACGTGCAATGGCTCACACCGGAACTATCACAACTGCGTATTGTAAAGGAAAACAAACTTTCAATCTGGCGACGCTCCAAAACCCTTAAAGATTTTAATAAAGAATTTGATGTAATAATAATAGTAATAGTAGTAATAGTAATAGTAATATTTTGAAGCGAAATAACATAAAAACGGCTCTAACGATTTTGTTAAAATTTTGCATAACGCAATGTTTTGATGACCACTATCGTTTCCCGCTGGTCCCATGTCTGTCCATAGAATGTGGGCTCGAAAAATAGTCATAAACGAGAAAACGCCATAGGCGCAATGATAAAACACCATCTGGAGCGCATGAAAAATGTATAGAGGGCCTAGTGGTTCTATTCAATAGAGAAAGGGCCAACTAACAAGGATGTACTTTCTGTGCCAAGTTTTTATTTAATCACTCACTCTTTCAACCCAGACTATAAGCAAACATTAACTTGGTTAGTTTGAAATCTACTATTATCCCATCAGCTGAATAACTCTTCCCCGTGCTTCCTAAGGGAATATCTACAAGGTGGTGGTGGGTTGTGGGTCAGCGGAATGAATTTTAGTTACACACATAGTGCTGGTTACCGTTAATGGTACTATACTCAGCTAATAATAAAATAATAATTGATGTATTTAAAAATTCGAGAGGGAGGTGAGTTAATGACTTGCTTGGCAAACATTAATTATATTAATCTGTCAAACCAGAGGGAATACAGAGTGGGATCTACAGTACCTGTCTCTGTATAACTTTTTACCCAGCTGATAGCTCCTTTAATCCAACACAAACTGTTGCCCTGGATTCAATGAATGCGAATGTCTATTACAGTAGGTTCCTGGGAAAAGCTGGCCACCTGAATGACTTTTTAGTTATAGAGTAGTGTACACGAGTGAGGCCTAACTCTCTCAGCGAACAATTATAATTATACTATGGCTAGTTATATATTGTGATATTGGCTTCCGACACACACATACACTGAAACCTACACCTAAGTTCGCTGGTTATTCGCAGTTCTGACTCGCCATATGTGAACCTAACTGTAGGGTACTATTGATAACTATACTAGTTGCAATGTTCAATTAAAATCAGAGTTTGGAGGTCTAATTATGTTTTGGCAACATTAATACTATGAGTGGTGTTTGGTATTATATATAATTTTGATGTAGACAGGATATATGTTGCCCTAACTGCTTTAATAACTAGTGACGGGCCTAGCGGCCCGATAAGGAACCGACTTTTTATTTCAAATAAAAGAGACAACGAGCTCGGCTCGGTCTTGCACGATTGGGCACGATTTAGTTCGACTTGGCTTGATCGGCTCGGTTTGGCTCGATTAGGCTCGGCTCGGCTTGATCTGACTCGACTCAGCTTGATTCGGCTCAATCAGCTCGATTGGGTTCGACTCGGCTCGGTCCAGCTCGACTTGGCTCAATTGGGCTCGATTCAGCTCGACTCGGCTCGAATCGGCTCAATTGGGATTGATTGGGCTTGACTCGGATCGATTTGGCTCAACTTGGCTCAGTCTGGCTCGATTGGGCTCGACTTGGCTCGGTCCGGCTCAATTGGGCTCGACTAGGCTTGATTGGGCTCGACCCGGCTCGATTGGGCTCGACTCGATTCGATTTGGGCTTGACTCGGCTCAGTCTGGCTCGACTCGGCTCGATTGGGCTCGACTCAGCTTGATTGGGCTCAATCCGGGCTCAATTTGGCGTGACACGGTCGACACGGCTCGGCTCAGCTCGGCTCGGCTCGGCTCGGCTCGGCTCGGATCGGCTCGGCTCGGCTCGGCTCGGCTCGGCTCGGCTCGGCTCGGCTCGGCTCGGCTCGGCTCGGCTCGGCTCGGCTCGGCTCGGCTCGGCTCGGCTCGGCTCGGCTCGGCTCGGCTCGGCTCGGCTCGGCTCGGCTCGGCTCGGCTCGGCTCGGCTCGGCTCGGCTCGGCTCGGCTCGGCTCGGCTCGGCTCGGCTCGGCTCGGCTCGGCTCGGCTCGGCTCGGCTCGGCTCGGCTCGGCTCGGCTCGGCTCGGCTCGGCTCGGCTCGGCTCGGCTCGGCTCGGCTCGGCTCGGCTCGGCTCGGCTCGGCTCGGCTCGGCTCGGCTCGGCTCGGCTCGGATCGGCTCGGCTCGGCCCAGCCCGGCTCGGCTCGGCTCGGTCTGAGTCGACTCAGCTCGATTCGGCTCGATTGGGTTCGACTTGGCTCGGTCCGGCTTGACTTGGCTCAATTGGGCTCGATTCGGCTCAATCCACACGACTCAGCTCGAATGGGATTGATTGGGCTTGACTTGGCTCGATTTGGCTCAACTTGGCTCAGTCCGGCTCAATTGGGTTCGACTTGGCTCGGTCCAGCTCAATTGGGCTCGACTAGGCTTGATTGGGCTCGACTCGGCTCTATTGGGCTCGACTCGACTCGATTGGGCTTGACTCGGCTCAGTCTGGTTCGACTCAGCTTAATTGGGCTCAACTCGGCTCTGTTCGGCTCGATTGGGCTCGACTCGGCTTGATCACCTCGATTGGTTCTATTCGGCTCAATCGGTATGATTCGGCTCGATTGACACACGATGCTGGAAGGGTCAAAGCCAAACTCACGTGCTGCTCGAAGGGACAAAGTCAAACAGTGTGTCTATTATTTGATGTAACTCATGAGCTGCTCGAAGGGCGCAACATCATATATCAAGGGACAAAGCAAAACTCACGTGCTGCTCGAAGGGACAAAGTCAAACAGTGTGTCTATTATTTGATGTAACTCACACGCTGCTCGAAAGGCGCAAATACATTATATCGAAGGGTCAAAGCCAAACTCACGTGCTGCTCGAAGTGACAAAGTCAAACATTGTGTCTAATATTTGATTAACTCACGTGCTGCTCGAAGGGCGCAACTACATATATCGAAACAAGCCCCTGTCTTGTATTTTAATTATAACAGAAATCCTTGCCTTCAGTACAAAATATCTAAAAATTAATTTACCTGAAGTATGGGTAACATTATAAATTCGCTTTTCACACACAGTAGTTAACTAAATCAAATACACTTCAGGTTGACTGAATGATTTTATTAATGTTTGCCATGCATAATGTACTATATTTGGGTCCCATGGCCCACCCCATTGAACAGCTTTGCTTACATCTGATAGAGAGTAATCCCAAATTAACTTCCCTCTACGAAAATTATTTTAATTAAATACATACAACATAGCAGACAACTCTGCAATCAACAGTACGCAATAACTAAAATGGCATTCAGCTTACCAGCTATTCGCATTAAGCTAATAGATATTCGATTTCATTCGATTCATTGAGTGTGTGAGGGCTATTGGGAGAGCAATCAGCTTATGATGTAATACATTAGAATCCCACGGCTTTTGTTTGCTTACTGTCTGAGTTGTAGAGTGAGGATAATACTTGGCAGAGAAAGCATTTCCTTGTTAGGTGGCCATTCCTATAGAATAGCATTACTAGGCTATCTCTATCCATTTTTCATGAGTGCCAGCTGGTGTTTTTATCATTGCGCCTATGGCGTTTTTTCGTTTATGTCTATTTTTCGAGCCCACGGCTCATGGACGAAATAGCGGAACATACCAGGGACCTTAGAATCGCGGTATCTAGCCGCTGTGAAAATTTCATCAAAATCGTTAGAGTAGTTTTGGCTGTAGATTAACCAGCCAGCCAGTCAAGCAATCAGCCAGAGCAATTCTTACAGTAATGAACCTCTCGGTTCCTAACTAGAGACGGCGTCAAGACGCCGTTAAGCAAGTCGGAAGTCGTCAATCAAAGGTAAGTTCCCTCAACAATGTTTACCTTTGTTCAGAAGGGAAGTGTTATTTATCTATGGTCAGAGAGAGATCCCACTCTGTAATTTGGCAATTGCTCAAATCCATTCAGCTGAATGACTCAGTAGAGTAAACTAAAGTAAATTCCCTCAGCCTCAACAATGTTTGCCTATGGTGTGAAGGGAATCTGACAGAGAATAATCTTAGCCACTAAATGTCATTCACCTAACAAAGCATTTTGAATGCCACAGTGATTAACCCAATACAGATAATAAGCAGTTATTTTTATATTTCAAACTATAATGTTAGTGTAAGCCTTACAGAGTATCAGTATGAGGCTGAGTAAACATTCCGCCTTATAAGCATACAGCCTCCACAGTATTAATGTTGGCCAAAAGATTTAAAAATAAAATACAGTGCAATAGTACTCTGTAACCTACAGTCATTCAGCTTGCACTAAATATCAATCACCTATAAAACATTTAAACATTTTGAATGCCACAGTGTGTAACCTGATACAGATAATAAGCAGTGATTTTTATGTTTTAAACTATAACGTTAGTGTTAGCCTTACAGTGTATCAGTATGAAGCTGAGTAAACATTCGCCTTATAAGCATACAACCTCCAAAGTATTAATGTTGGACGAAAGATTTAAAAATAAAATACAGTGCAGTAGTACTCTGTAACTAACAGTCATTCAGCTTGCACTACATGTCAATCACCTATAAAACATTTTGAATGCCACAGTGATTATTAACCCAATACAGATAATAAGAAGTGATTTTTATATTTCAAACTATAATGTTAGTCTTAGCCTTACAGAGTATCAGTATAAGGCTGAGTAAACATTCCACCTTATAAGCATACAGCCTCCACAGTATTAATGTTGGCATAATGTAGCCGATACACTGTATACCTAATAGTCATTCAGCAGGGGGAAGAGTTATTCAGCTGAGGCGGTAATAGATTGCAAACTAAACCAACCAGTTGGCAGCCTCATCGATTTATACTAAGCCTGTGTAGAACCACAAACTAAATCAACCAGTTAATATTTGCTTTGACAGAGAGTGCAGGGCCTAAACAAATAGTATGGGTGTACTAAGTACAATAATCTTGGCAACCTCATCGATTTATACTAAGCCTTGTGTAGAAATGCATTACATAAGCCATTTTTCACCACGGCACCAGCTGTCATTGGTGTTATTTTACCATTGCGCCAATGGCGTTTTTTCGTTTATGTCTATTTTTCGAGCCCACGGCTCATGGACGAAATAGCGGAACATACCTGAGACCTTAGAATCGCGGTATCCAGCCGCTGTGAAAATTTCATCAAAATCGTTAGAGTAGTTTTGGCTGTAGATCAGCCAGCCAGTCAGCCAGCCAGTCAGCCAGCCAGTCAGCCAGTCAATCAGCTAACAATTCTTACAGTAATCAAGTCTAACGACTTGCTAACTAGTGACGGGCCTAGCGGCCCGATAAGGAACCGACTTTTTATTTTAAATAAAAGAGACAACGAGAATTAGTATAGAACTAATAATTATCTAAAAATACAATCATATTTCATACAATAATTATTAATAAATTCGATCCATTATTAGTTGCTCAATTCTAGAACAAAATCGACCTGCAACTAGTGAAGACCTCGTTTTGGAATTTCGAAACCACGCTGGTGCGATGCGCGATATCGTGTTTAGTTAATAAATTGAAAACTCCATCAATTCATGTGCAATCAGTAATAAGAAATCGCGATAAATGTAATTAAATAAAAATTATTCTAGAAAAATTTTCCTCAAAAAGTATGAAATCTTGGCATTGGTGACGCGAAACTAGGCTAGTGAGATTCAGGATATTGCGTTTAATATAAAAATCGAAAACGCTATCGAATTCCGTAAAGGCGTTAATAAAATACTGCAACTTTTTTGAAATTTGTAAAATTCTAGAACTAGAAAAAAATAATTTTTGAACGGCGCTGTTTGGGGTTTCGAAACATGGATAGGCTGAAAGAGGACATCGAATTAAGTTGAAAAATGAAAACCCCATCGAATTTGGACAAAGCGTTCCGGAGTTATAGCGGATCGAAAAAAATTGACCCCCCCCCAGTCGCCAAAAATTTACAGTAATTTAAAATTTTGCAAAAAAAATTTTTTGCGTTATTTTTGATGGCGAATCGATTGGCAGTACTGGCTACGAAAAAATTTTTTTGAAATTTTTGGTCAGAAAAAAAAACATGGAAAAAGTATATTCTTAAAAAGATTTGATTTCTTTGCCTATGGTCAGAGAATGATCCAACTCTGTACTTGGCAATCGCTCAAATCCATTCAGCTGAATGGCACAGTAGAGTAAACTAAAGTAAATTCCCTATACAATGTTCTGAAGGGGAGACTGACAGAGAGTAATCCAACAATAAAACATTTTGCAATAATGTTGGCATTAATGTAGCCAACACACTGTGTACTAAAGTCATTCAGCTTACATTAGCAGAGGGAGATATTCGCATAGAATGCATTGGGAAGAGTAATTCAGCTGAGGCGAT
>JAUCBJ010000820.1:0-41100 GCA_032718475.1 Nemertoderma westbladi | reverse complement strand
TCTGTCGGTTAGGTCTACACCGCGAGGCTAATTGCCTCCAGGAAAATTGTCCCGTGCCAATTGCTTCCCCCTACCCGAAGTACAACGAAAACACGCATGCCATTAATTGTCAGCCATCCGACCACAAACAGTCAACATGACAATTATAATTTCTTAAACAACGATTAACGAATTATCGAAGTAGACAATGACCCATATAGTGTAAATTTTTAATACGAAGCCCACCCACTCCCTCTGCACCCCCCCCCCCCCCCCCCACCCCACCCGGATTTAAATTTTAATTTGAAGCAATAAAAGCGATACATTTTGATTTCTTTTAGAAATTGCGGAAAATGTGGTCGATTGAAACCTCAACACCATCATCCCACCCAAATCCAACATCATTAGGCTTACCAACATCTAACTTCGCAACCGTCTCCAACCTCTGGTAATGAGCAGTTAACAAGTCTATAATACTAATATTATAATACGATTATACTAATATACTAAATAACTTACCTGTTTTACCGCAACCTTGCCCGCCAATTATAGTTATGTTGTATTCTGGAATATATTGTTGATTTTGTGACCGTCTCCGAAAGTTATTTATCATTATAAATCAATATCCTGTTATTTTACGATGTAATAAGAGTAAATAACTGTTTAAGATGGATTGCAAATAACTACTGTAGCTAAAGAAATAGTGGACTAGGCCTACATACTACTGTACAATGATCGAAGATAAGGACACCAACTTCACTATCCAACACGCTGAAGAGTGCTATGCTGTACAGTAGTACCCATATTACCGGTACTTAATTGTTCATGTCAGAGTTTTGTTATTATACTGTGTAAATTAATCAGTTTATTATTACATATCGTGTAAGATATCCCGCTAAAACAGATCCCTACCAGCGATTTAAGTTTTCTAAAGTAGAAATTGTTGCAGCTTCTATTAAGATAAATAAAGCCTGTGGTGTTGATGGCGCAGGCTTACCTAGAGAGGTTTTCAAAATCGATGAATGTTTTGCTTAGTCCTATTCTACATTCTCCAAGACATGTAACACGCAAAGATCGCACTCAAGTAATGAGGCCATAACACGCTAATTACTGTCCCAAAGAAAGGAAACCCGAGACTCTATGAATGGGTCATATCGTAGAATCGGGATAGACCCACAGCACCCTACAACCCACAGAAGAATATGAGGAAAGACAGTAATTTAGCTATTATCTTTGTAGAATTCTTCAAGGTCTTCGATTCTGACTCACGCATGTTTAAAGCTGAGATCAAATCATACATACTGTAGCATTTGTCTCTAAACAGATTTACTGTAGATACATTTGACGTGTATCTCTGTAGTATATGGTATGTCATTAGTTTATTGTTTTGGTTAGAATAACGTGTCAATATAACCTGATCAATCCCTAATAAATATTTTAACAGGGAGGAGAAATATTAATTCGCCGAGATGGTATTTCGGTCAAGTCCCCCCATCATCCCTCTCCCTCCCCTTGTCACCTACCTACATATCTATTATTGTTATTCTATCTTTAACTTTAGGCCTATAAGATGAGTTGATATTATCTTGCATGGCCTACCGGTACCTGTTAGCGGATTGTCACGTCAGATGAACACTCTCGCTGGCTCGGCTCGGAAGGTGGTGAGAAACAACAAAAGCGGGTGATTTTTGTACGACCATCTGAAATATATTGATTCAGGATTTCAAAACATTTCATCAGTTAGCAATATTTCCGAAAGTCAAAATGAAACTATATATAGGCTTAGTCATACAAATAGTATGGAATCCCTTAAAATTATAATACTGTAGGCCTACTCACTTTCACAAATAATAGGAATTCTCTTTGATATATATGATTTCCGTACGGTATGGTACTGTACTCTGTAGCTATTGTTGTTTTAACGACGAGTAAGACAACTGCTAAAATATTGCAGCGTATACTGTAGATCAGTTTCTATGCTAATTAATGGCAATTATTGTCCAAATAAGAAACGCTTATCTGTTACCAAAGGATTGATTCCTTTTATATCATATCGAATGTAGGGATGTCAACCTTGAACATTTGTTCAAATTCCTCTGGATCCTATGGATAAAAATTTAGCTATAATTTGACAATTTCTGTTTACTGTTGGAATATTCTTAATGCCTTTCTTAATGCACTAAATGAAACTATCATATGAATAAATTCGTGAAAATCCATATATATATATATACATATATATAGTTCCATATATAAATATATCTACATTTTGCATGTTAAATAACGGGGAACATATTTTCAATATTATTACTATAGTGTCACCACAAGACCAAGCAGCAGCTTGGTCTAGTGGTGACTTTCCTGGGGTTCCAATTAGGAAGTCCTGGTTCTATCCCTAGATGGGGCAGCATTGTTTGGGCATAGTGCTATAAAGTATAAATGCTGCAGCCTAGCCCAACCCTGGCTTTTATCCTTCAGTGGTCAATAAATGGGAACCAAGGCAACTTCGGAAACATAGTGAAAAGGTTTACTGTGGAAGATCACCCATCTTGGTGAACAGGCATTCCTTTAGGAAACAGAGTGGAAGGGTTTACTGTGGAAGATCACCCATGGTGGTGAACAGGCATTCCTTTAAGAAACAGAGTGGAAGGGTTTACTGTGGAAGATCACCCATGGTGGTCATCAGGCATTCCTTTACGAAACAGAGTGAAAAGGTTTACTGTGGAAGATCACCCATGGTGGTGAACAGGCCTTCCTTTAGGAAACAGAGTGGAAGGGTTTACTGTGGAAGATCACCCATGGTGGTCATCAGGCATTCCTTTACGAAACAGAGTGAAAAGGTTTACTGTGGAAGATCACCCATGGTGGTCATCAGGCATTCCTTTACGAAACAGAGTGAAAAGGTTTACTGTGGAAGATCACCCATGGTGGTGAACAGGCCTTCCTTTAGGAAACAGAGTGGAAGGGTTTACTGTGGAAGATCACCCATGGTGGTGAACAGGCATTACTTTAGGAAACGTGTAGTGGAAGGGTTTACTGTGGAAGATCACCCATGGTGGTGAACAGGCATTCCTTTAGGAAACAGAGTGAAAAGGTTTACTGTGGAAGATCACCCATGGTGGTCATCAGGCATTCCTTTACGAAACAGAGTGAAAAGGTTTACTGTGGAAGATCACCCATGGTGGTGAACAGGCATTCCTTTAGGAAACAGAGTGAAAAGGTTTACTGTGGAAGATCACCCATGGTGGTCATCAGGCATTCCTTTACGAAACAGAGTGAAAAGGTTTACTGTGGAAGATCACCCATGGTGGTGAACAGGCCTTCCTTTAGGAAACAGAGTGGAAGGGTTTACTGTGGAAGATCACCCATGGTGGTGAACAGGCATTACTTTAGGAAACGTGTAGTGGAAGGGTTTACTGTGGAAGATCACCCATGGTAGTGAACAGGCATTCCTTTAAGAAACAGAGTGGAAGGGTTTACCGTGGAAGATCACCCATGGTGGTGAACAGGCATTCCTTTAGGAAACAGAGTGAAAAGGTTTACTGTGGAAGATCACCCATGGTGGTCACCAGGCATTCCTTTACGAAACAGAGTGAAAAGGTTTACTGTAGAAGATCACCCATGGTGGTGAACAGGCCTTCCTTTAGGAAACAGAGAGGAAGGGTTTACTGTGGAAGATCACCCATGGTAGTGAACAGGCATTCCTGTAGGAAACAGAGTGGAAGGGTTTACTGTGGAAGATCACACATGGTGGTGAACATGCATTCCTTTAGGAAACAGAGTGGAAGGGTTTACTGTGGAAGATCACCCATGGTGGTTAACAGGCATTCCTTTAGGAAACAGAGTGGAAGGGTTTACTGTGGAAGATCACACATGGTGGTGGACAGGCATTCCTTTGGGAAACAGATTGGAATGTTTTACTGTGGAAGATCACCCATGGTGGTGAACAGGCATCCCTTTAGGAAGCAGAGTGGAAGGGTTTACTGTGGAAGATCACACATGGTGGTGGACAGGCATTCCTTTGGGAAACAGATTGGAATGTTTTACTGTGGAAGATCACCCATGGTGGTGAACATGCATTCCTTTAGGAAACAGAGTGGAAGGGTTTACTGTGGAAGATCACCCATGGTGGTTAACAGGCATTCCTTTAGGAAACAGAGTGGAAGGGTTTACTGTGGAAGATCACACATGGTGGTGGACAGGCATTCCTTTGGGAAACAGATTGGAATGTTTTACTGTGGAAGATCACCCATGGTGGTGAACAGGCATTCCTTTAGGAAGCAGAGTGGAAGGGTTTACTGTGGAAGATCACCCATGGTGGTGAATAGGCATTCCTTTAGGAAGCAGAGTGGAAGGGTTTACTGTGGAAGATCACCCATGGATGGTGAACAGGCATTCCTTGGCTTAACGAGCCTAAAAGATTCTCCCATTCATTTAGCTAATTATTCTAAAGAATCACGATTAAATACTCAGCCAATCATTTTGCGAGATAAATAATACGCAAGCTGACTTATTAGTCTGGCACCTTACACTACTGCTTATGTCCTATAGATGTACAGTAATTACCCATTGTTCAAGTAGTGGTGATGTGGTTGGACTGGTTCACAGCTAGGCTAGGCAATAGCAAGTATGCCAAGGAATGAGGGAGCTGGAAGAATAGAGTGACCGGGACATTTAGACTTAATTACGTTTAGATCACTTGAACTAATTAAAACTAAAATTAAATAGGCTATGGGGATTACAGCTGTATAATTTATAAGTACAATTATTGTTCGCGCATTTAGAAGACTTCAATAATTTTCACCGTCAAATATTATTATCACAGAAATCTTGCTTAATTTTGCCAAACGTGTTAACATCAGATATAAATCAGCTAGCGCGGCGTATGTCCCGTGAGGGAGCCCAGCCTGAAATACATCGGCTTACAAAAATGTGCCGTTGTATCATTCGATTGATTGTCTCTATATAATTTCTAACAACTACAGTATGTTCACGACGGGATAGTATTAACAGTTCCGTTTTTGGTGTTGTGTTCTAGATAACATACAGGTATGTGACTTAAGGTAATTACAACAGATTGTTAATAAGAATCATACTGTAGTTTGTCACACCTGTTAGGGATGTGGTATTATGGACCTGACTGAAATACACTCTGGGACCTGATTTACTGACTTGTGATAATTTTACTCATGAATAAGGAGTTTTTAGCCTCACACACGTTGGGGCTATCAAATAACATATATTTTCATGCACACCAATTGATTGTGAATCGGTACTATTAATTAGTACCGATTAGTACCGGGCGGGGTAGATCAGTTGGTTGAGCGCCGGGCCTGCAATCCAATGGTTGTAGGTTCAGCCCCGCTAGGGTCCACTCAGCCTTTCATCCACTGGGGTAGATAAAATGAGTACCAGTTAAATAACTGGGAGCAAATCTTGGGATAGGAGTAGCGCCCACCCCTACCCTCGGGTAGCAGCTATCGAAAGAGGAGCCTTCGGGTCGCCTCCGGCTTCGGCCGACTGTTTGCTACTATTCATTAACCCACCACAGCTTACCTCGTTAGATCTAAATAAGATAATCAAGTCTTTACATTTATTAATAGCTGCAACTCCATAACATCACCAAATTATACATAAATTGACCATATGGCGTCCAACCATCGAAAGCAAGGAATTCTTAGAACCATGCACCATATGGTGATATACATAGCAACTTCCAATCAGAAGCTTAGTTACTGCATTGTTTACTAGAGATCATATTAAGTGGTTTGTGGACATAGGGACAAGAGGGTCTATCGCTGACAATGAAAACACTCGGTGTTAGTGGAGTAAGTAGTGAAGAGTCTGTAGGGCGGAAAGCCGAAACCTTACTCCACTAACACCGAGTGTTTTTATTGTCAGCGCAGCGATAGACCCTCTTGCCCCTATATCCACAAATCACTTAATATGATCACCCCGCTGACTAACGGCTGTCGCTTCATTTCTAAATATACTAGAGATGGCCGGGAACCAAGAAAATGGGAAAATAACTCGTATTGGCCGTATTCCCGTAAAGCAAAGACATGTATACCAGAATTGAACACGTCGGGGCGTATGGATTTTGTGAATCTTATCTATACTTAATCAATTCTATGAGTTTGGAGTAGAACAGCGCATTGCTAAGAAAATGTGAATTTCAGTCGCAAAAGCTTTAACAATTATTTAAATCTTATACTCGAAAATAATTAATTTTCATTAAAGGGCTGGCAGTAAAGTCCTGTTTTTACCGTAATCAACTTAAAAATAACGAATTAACTTGGAAAACATGTGTACCTTTTGGCCGAGTTATTAACGTTCAAAATTGGACACAACAGAACGACAGACACATCGATTGAGTTAGTGGTACCCGTATGCTAAGATAGCTTACTTTCGTGGCTCGCCCCACACTACTAGCTCCCAATGCAACTAGGGAATAGCTCATCCAAAGTGATGTTAATATTTCGAGGCACAACTTTAGTGCGCATAATTACATTTTTGGGATTAAATTACTATCAATTCAGTAGGATAGCTACTAACCAACCATCTCACTTAAAAACAAACAAAATGAGGCCAATTATCTAATTCTAGAACAATCATATTTTCTCCTTTTTAACTGAACGTTAGAAACAGGCAAAACTAGCTTAAAAAAAAGCTCAAAAAAGCTTGAAAAACAGTTAAAAAAAAGCTCATGCACATAAAAATGCCGCGCAGTAACCGGGCCTATAGACTATAGTCGGTGTACTACCCCGGTATAAATCTCGTACCAGTCCTGGAACAGGAGGCCTGCTGTAGGGAAGACTCATAAGCCATTATGTATTTACAATATATTGTAGGGAGGGAGGTTAAATGAATAAGGACGGGGGGGGGGGGGTCTGACTCCACATTTAACTATTTACTAAGTTTCATTTCGTTTCATTGTCCGACTTTGATTTATGTTGAATTTAAATCAGTCACACTGAAAACCGACCTGAAAATACCTGAATAAACAACCTAATCCTTGGTTACTTCTGTCTATAGGTAGCTAGAGGTCTGTAAACAGATCCCTCGCCCACTGTGCCCTGGAGGCATCATTTACTAAAAAGGCAAATCCTGGTAAAAAGGCAAATCCTGGTAAAAAGGCAAATCCTGGTAAAAAGGCAAATCCTGGTAAAAAGTCAATCAGAAAAAAGTCAAAACTGCCAAAGAAAAGGCAAAGCGAAGTCAAACGGTGCAGCTTGATTTGACTTTAACAAGCAAAAATGTTAAAATTAATAGTCAAAGGCCATAGAAGGCAATGGTTACTTTTTTACTATTATTTGTATAGTACTTAAGTCATATCTGGACCTATCTGAACCCAATCTGAACCCAATCTGGACCCGATCTCGAGAATTATACCAAATCTGAACCCAATCTGAATCGAAAATTGAAAGAGGGGTAAAAATTATTAATTTTGGCATTAACAATTTTAAAATTTGAAGAAATTTTACATATCTTTTTTCATATTTAAATTTGCGGAAAGCCACAGCACTACTGCTGCCTTAGGGACTGCAGTTACTGCTGTATTGTACTGCTGTGCAGTCGTTCAGTCGTTAACTTTATAGGTATAGCTCACATCTACCGGTAAGCGGTATCCCAACTGACAACTACAGAAATACGGCTGTACGATTCTCGTAGCAGTTCGGTTTCGGTCTAACGTTGGGTAGGTTACTGGTGCCTGGTACTAGCCCGTACTGCCGTATGTATATGCCAGTATGTAGAGACAGCTGGACAGATGTAGCCTAAGGAACTGGTGCTTAGATCGTGGCTTTTCCAGTTAACATCATTCCATTTTGTATAAAACTAAGTAATGTGGTTGGAGAAAGCTGCTACTAATCAGCAACCAATCACGTCAATCCAGAATTTGATCAAAGTTTCATTTCTTGTGCCAGAATTTTTCCGGATAAAAAATATGAGGATTGTGAAATTATTGCAGTTGATATTCTTGGCGATGCACCAAGATTAATTTGTGCCTATCACAGCAATAGTTCATTGTGTAGTAGTTTGGAATATGTCAAGTGATTTTGTGAGTGTATTTCTCATCTTTCTGATGTTAGTTACCCCACAGCAAACTGTGGGGTAGACTGTGGAGCAAATTGGTGATTTTAATTTCCGCGAATTTAACTGGGAGGCAATGACCTTTCCGGAATCTGATGTATATAAGAGCTTTTTTAATTGTGTACACGAGGCAGGGTTCACTCAACTTGTAAATAAACCCACCAGAGGGGGGAAAGTACGCTAGACTTCGTTTTCACCAGTGACGTACTCTGTGTTAGTGACGTCACTGTAAACGGAGGTTTTTCCACAAGTGACCATTCGTCTGTAACCTTTAACCTATGTGGTCCATACCAATTTGTTAACAGTGAACCATTACATTATTTAGACTTTAAGAATGCCGACTACGCAGCCTTTTCTTCATTTTTAGAAGCTCAAGACTGGTCACGTAATTTTCATTCTTGTGGTACAGTAGATACATATTGGAGTGTTTTTGATGATGTTCTTAAACAGGGAATAAATCGTTTTATTCCTCGTAAAGAAATTCCGGTTTCACTAAAGAAGCGTTATCCCGATCACATTAAGAAACTACAACGTAAAAAAAAATTACTGTGGAGAAGGCGACATTCGAACCAGGGAAAATTAGCGTATGACCGCTGTTCGAAAGAAATTTCTAGAACAATATTTAGAAATCTGTGTCTGAAAGAAAACCAGATTCTAACGTCTGGATGTCCAAATGCTATTTTTAGCTACGTAAATTCAAAACGTAATTATAAATCGGGAGTTGCCCCCTTGAAATACAATGGTGATGTGATCGTTGATGACGCTTATCAAGGCCAGGACTTTCTACAGTACTGGCGGAAGATTATTGTCAAAATGATGGCAATATTCCTACGTTTAATCGTGCGACGCCTAATGATTCCTATTTAAGTGATGTTAATTTTAATCCTAGTGCAGTACAGTATATAAGATTTTACGTGACTTACAGAACAAATCTGGCTCCACACCAGATGGCTTGCCTAGTCTTTTATTTCGAAGCTTGGCTAGACACCTGGCTGCGCCTCTGTCTGCGATATTTGATATATCTTTTAGTTCGCACTCCTTACCGAATATTTGACGCACCGCCATTGTTGTACCACTGTTTAAGAAAGATAACCCATCAAACCCATACAACTATCAGCCGATATCTCTGACATGCATTGCTTGCAAAATAATGGAAACATGTATAAAAAATGAGCTCTTAAAGTACCTCCTTTCAAACAGCATTATTTCAAAAAATCAACATGGTTTTCTGAAGCGGCGACCCACAGCCACCCATTTACTCGAGTGCACCAATAATGATTGGTATAAGCTTTTAGATAAAAAACATAATGTTGATATAATTTATATCGACTTTGAGAAAGCATTCGACAAGGTGGTACACACAAAACTTTTACAGAAGTTGGTGGCTGCGTATGGGATCATGGGTAGTCTATTAGACTGGATTCGGGCCTTTTTAACAAATCGCAAACAGTGCATATTAGTAGGCAATAAGTACTCAGATTATGCTGATGTCATATCGGGAACTCCCCAAGGAAGCGTCTTGGGACCGATTTTATTCCTTGTGTTTGTAAATGATTTGCCTTCAGAATTGACATATGTCGATTGCAAACTATTTGCTGATGATTTGAAAATTTATGACAGCAGTGAAAATTCGTTAAATATGCAACTAGCGTTAGATTCTCTAACCCGTTGGAGTAAAACGTGACATTCTAGAACTCAAGGAATCCTGTAAAGATCTTGGGGTTATTATGACTAAAAATCTTAACTAGTGACGGGCCTAGCGGCCCGATAAGGAACCGACTTTTTATTTTATTAAATAAAAGAGACAACGAGAATTAGTATAGAACTAATAATTATCTAAAAATACAATCATATTTCATACAATAATTATTAATAAATTCTATCTATTATTAGTTGCTCAATTCTAGAACAAAATCGACCTGCAACTAGTGAAGACCTCGTTTTGGAATTTCGAAACCACGCTGGTGCGATGCGCGATATCGTGTTTAGTTAATAAATTGAAAACTCCATCAATTCATGTGCAATCAGTAATAAGAAATCGCTATAAATGTAATTAAATAAAAATTATTCTAGAAAAATTTTCCTCAAAAAATATGAAATCTTGGCATTGGTGACGCGAAACTAGGCTAGTGAGATTCAGGATATTGCGTTTAATATAAAAATCGAAAACGCTATCGAATTCCGTAAAGGCGTTAATAAAATACTGCAACTTTTTTGAAATTTGTAAAATTCTAGAACTAGAAAAAAATAATTTTTGGACGGCGCTGTTTGGGGTTTCGAAACATGGATAGGCTGAAAGAAGACATCGAATTAAGTTGAAAAATGAAAACCCCATCGAATTTGGACAAAGCGTTCCGGAGTTATAGCGGATCGAAAAAAAATTGACCCCCCCAGTCGCCAAAAATTTACAGTAATTTAAAATTTTGCAAAAAAAATTTTTTGCGTAATTTTTGATGGCGAATCGATTGGCAGTACTGGCTACGAAAAATTTTTTTTTGAAATTTTTGGTCAGAAAAAAAACATCGAAAAAGTATATTTTTAAAAAGATTTGATGTCTTTGCCTATGGTCAGAGAATGATCCAACTCTGTACTTGGCAATCGCTCAAATCCATTCAGCTGAATGGCACAGTAGAGTAAACTAAAGTAAATTCCCTATACAATGTTCTGAAGGGGAGACTGACAGAGAGTAATCCAACAATAAAACATTTTGCAATAATGTTGGCATTAATGTAGTCAACACACTGTGTACTTAAGTCATTCAGCTTACATTAGCAGAGTGAGATATCCCCATAGAATGCATTGGGAAGAGTAATTCAGCTGAGGCGATAATAGATTTCAAACTAAACCAACCAGTTAATATTTGCTTTGACAGAGTGTCCTTGTCCTAGGGCCTAAACAAACAGTATGGGTGTACTGAGTACAATAATCTTGGCAACCTCATCGATTTATACTAAGCCTTGTGTAGAAATCCATTACATAAGCCATTTTTCATCACGACACCAGCTGTTATTGGTGTTATTTTACCATTGCGCCTATGGCGTTTTTTCGTTTATGTCTATTTTTCGAGCCCACGACTCATGGACGAAATAGCAGAACATACCAGGGACCTTAGAATCGCGCTATCTAGCCGCTGTGAAAATTTCATCAAAATTGTTAGAGTAGTTTTGGCTGTAGGTCAGTCAATCAATCAGTCAGCCAGCCAGTCTCGAGCAATTCTTACAGTAATGAACCTCTCGGTTCCTGATTTCAGCAAATATTGCAGCCAGCAAGTGTCAAAGGCTTACAAAGTGTGTAACATAATACTAGTGACGGGCCTAGCGGCCCGATAAGGAACCGACTTTTTATTTTAAATAAAAGAGACAACGAGAATTAGTATAGAACTAATAATTATGTAAAAATACAATCATATTTCATACAATAATTATTAATAAATTCGATCTATTATTAGTTGCTCCATTCTAGAACAAAATCGACCTGCAACTAGTGAAGACCTCGTTTTGGAATTTCGAAACCACGCTGGTGCGATGCGCGATATCGTGTTGAGTTAATAAATTGATAACTCCATCAATTCATGTGCATCCAGTAATAAGAAATCGCGATAAATGTAATTAAATAAAAATTATTCTTGAAAAATTTTCCTCAAAAAGTATGAAGTCTTGGCATTGGTGACGCGAAACTAGGCTAGTGAGATTCAGGATATTGCGTTTAATATAAAAATCGAAAACGCTATCGAATTCCGTAAAGGCGTTAATAAAATACTGCAACTTTTTTGAAATTTGTAAAATTCTAGAACTAGAAAAAATTTATTTTTGAACGGCGGTGTTTGGGGTTTCGAAACATGGATAGGCTGAAAGAGGACATCGAATTAAGTTGAAAAATGAAAACCCCATCGAATTTGGACAAAGCGTTCCGGAGTTATAGCGGATCGAAAAAAATTGACCCCCCCCAGTCGCCAAAAATTTACAGTAATTTAAAATTTTGCAAAAAAAATTTTTTGCGTTATTTTTGATGGCGAATCGATTGGCAGTACTGGCTACGAAAAATTTTTTTTGAAATTTTTGGTCAGAAAAAAAAACATGGAAAAAGTATATTTTAACAAGATTTCCCTTTGCCTATGGTCAGAGAATGATCCAACTCTGTAACTTGGCAATCGCTCAAATCCATTCAGCTGAATGGCACAGTAGAGTAAACTAAAGTAAATTTCCTATACAATGTTCTGAAGGGGAGACTGACAGAGAGTAATCAAACAATAAAACATTTTGCAATAATGTTGGCATTAATGTAGCCGATACACTGTATACCTAATAGTCATTCAGCAGGGGGAAGAGTTATTCAGCTGAGGCGGTAATAGATTGCAAACTAAACCAACCAGTTGGCAGCCTCATCGATTTATACTAAGCCTGTGTAGAACCACAAACTAAATCAACCAGTTAATATTTGCTTTGACAAAGAGTGCAGGGCCTAAACAAACAGTATGGGTGTACTAAGTACAATAATCTTGGCAACCTCATCGATTTATACTAAGCCTTGTGTAGAAATCCATTACATAACCATTTTTCATCACGACACCAGCTGTTATTGGTGTTATTTTACCATTGCGCCTATGGCGTTTTTTCGTTTATGTCTATTTTTCGAGCCCACGGCTCATGGACGAAATAGCGGAACATACCAGGGACCTTAGAATCGCGGTATCTAGCCGCTGTGAAAATTTCATCAAAATCGTTAGAGTAGTTTTGGCTGTAGATCAGTCAGCCAGCCAGCCAGTCAGCCAGCCACGAGCAATTCTTACAGTAATGAACCTCTCGGTTCCTAACTAGTGACGGGCCTAGCGGCCCGATAAGGAACCGACTTTTTATTTTAAATAAAAGAGACAACGAGAATTAGTATAGAACTAATAATTATGTAAAAATACAATCATATTTCATACAATAATTATTAATAAATTCGATCTATTATTAGTTGCTCAATTCTAGAACAAAATCGACCTGCAACTAGTGAAGACCTCGTTTTGGAATTTCGAAACCACGCTGGTGCGATGCGCGATATCGTGTTTAGTTAATAAATTGAAAACTCCATCAATTCATGTGCAACCAGTAATAAGAAATCGCGATAAATGTAATTAAATAAAAATTATTCTAGAAATATTTTCCTCAAAAAGTATGAAGTCTTGGCGTTGGTGACGCGAAACTAGGCTAGTGAGATTCAGGATATTGCGTTTAATATAAAAATCGAAAACGCTATCGAATTCCGTAAAGGCGTTAATAAAATACTGAAACTTTTTTGAAATTTGTAAAATTCTAGAACTGGAAAAAATTATTTTTTGAACGGCGCTGTTTGGGGTTTGGAAACATGGATAGGCTGAAAGAGGACATCTAATTAAGTTGAAAAATGAAAACCCCATCGAATTTGGACAAAGCGTTCCGGAGTTATAGCGGATCGAAAAAAATTGACCCCCCCCCCAGTCGCCAAAAATTTACAGTAATTTAAAATTTTGCAAAAAAAAATTTTTGCGTTATTTTTGATGGCGAATCGATTGGCAGTACTGGCTACGAAAAATTTTTTTTTGAAATTTTTGGTCAGAAAAAAAACATGGAAAAAGTATATTTTTAAAAAGATTTGATGTCTTTGCCTATGGTCAGAGAATGATCCAACTCTGTAACTTGGCAATTAATAAATTTGATCTATTATTAGTTGTTCAATTCTAGAACAAAATCGACCTGCAACTAGTGAAGACCTCGTTTTGGAATTTCGAAACCACGCTGGTGCGATGCGCGATATCGTGTTTAGTTAATAAATTGAAAACTCCATCAGTTCATGTGCAACCAGTAATAAGAAATCGCGATAAATGTAATTAAATAAAAATTAATCTAGAAAAATTTTTCTCAAAAAGTATGAAGTCTTGGCATTGGTGACGCGAAACTAGGCTATTGAGATTCAGGATATTGCTTTTAATATAAAAATCGAAAACGCTATCGAATTCCGTAAAGGCGTTAATAAAATACTGCAACTTTTTTGAAATTTGTAAAATTCTAGAACTAGAAAAAATTAATTTTTGAACGGCGCTGTTTGGGGTTTCGAAACATGGATAGGCTGAAAGAGGACATCGAATTAAGTTGAAAAATGAAAACCCCATCGAATTTGGACAAAGCGTTCCGGAGTTATAGCGGATCGAAAAAAATTGACCCCCCCCAGTCGCCAAAAATTTACAGTAATTTAAAATTTTGCAAAAAAAAATTTTTGCGTTATTTTTGATGGCGAATCGATTGGCAGTACTGGCTACGAAAAAATTTTTTTTGAAATTTTTGGTCAGAAAAAAAACATGGAAAAAGTATATTTTTAAAAAGATTTCATGTCTTTGCCTATGGTCAGAGAATGATCCAACTCTGTAACTTGGCAATCGCTCAAATCCATTCAGCTGAATGGCACAGTAGAGTAAACTAAAGTAAATTCCCTATACAATGTTCTGAAGGGGAGACTGACAGAGAGTGCTTGCTTTCTTGCTTACAAGGTGGAACCTTATAAGCATACTGCCTCCACGGAATTAATGTTGGCTGAAAGATTTAAAAATAAAACAATTATTATTATAAATACAGTGCAATCCAATAGTACCCAACACACTGTGTAACTAACAGTCAATCAGCTTACACATCAATTAACATAGAAGAGAGAGTAACCTTGTAGATCGCCATAGAAAGCATTGGGAAGAGTTATTCAGCTGAGGCTGTAATAGCCGGCTAACCCAGTGAATGATTATAAAGTTGGCACTGTATGTACTTCCTTGTTAGGTGGCTCCCTATAGAATAGCAAACCAACCAGTTAATATTTGCTTTGACAGAGAGTGCATGGCCTAAACAAACAGTATGGGTGTACTAAGTACAATAATCTTGGCAACCTCATCGATTTATACTAAGCCTTGTGTAGAAATGCATTACATAAGCCATTTTTCATCAGGACACCAGCTGTCATGGGTGTTATTTTACCATTGCGCCTATGGCGTTTTTTCGTTTATCTCTATTTTTCGAGCCCAGAGGCTATGGACGGAGTAGCCGATCATGCCAGGGACATTAGAATCGCGGTATCTAGATGCTGTGAAAATTTCATCAAAATCGTTAGAGTAGTTTTGGCTATAGATCAGCCAGTCAGCCAGCCAGCCAGCCAGCCAGTCAGCTAACAATTCTTACAGTAATGAACCTCTCGGTTCCTAACTAGAGACGGCGTCAAGACGCCGTTAAGCAAGTCGGAAGTCATCAATCAAATGTAAATTCCATCAACAAGCTGTCATTGGTGTTATTTTACCATTGCGCCTATGGCGTTTTTTCGTTTATGTCTATTTTTCGAGCCCACGGCTCATGGACGAAATAGCGGAACATACCAGGGACCTTAGAATCGCGGTATCTAGCCGCTGTGAAAATTTCATCAAAATCGTTAGAGTAGTTTTGGCTGTAGATCAGCCAGCCAGCCAGCCAGCCAGTCAGCCAGCCAGCCAGCCAGTCAATCAGCCAACAATTCTTACAGTAATCAAGTCCTACGACTTGCTAACTAGTGACGGGCCTAGCGGCCCGATAAGGAACCGACTTTTTATTTTAAATAAAAGAGACAATGAAAATTAGTATAGAACTAATAATTATGTAAAAATACAATCACATTTCAAACAATAATTATTAATAAGTCGATCTATTATTAGTTGCTCAATCTCAATTCTAGAACAAAATGTAAATTGTGTTATTTATTTTATAAGTATTTACACAATATATATAAACAAACTTTATCATGTATAGCATCCATCATTAATAATTGAGCTAAGATAGTTGATTCGAATAGTTGCAACGTTACTATCAGCACCGAATGCCATCCAAACTAATTAACCGACAATTATCACCTTAATCAACCTCGGATAAAACACAACCAAACTCGCTCACAACTAATTCCCATCTCTGTACCGAGAACCAAAGTTTTCTTTGATCAGAGACTCACAAATTGAGTCGCGTTTTCCGTTCTGCATCTCCGCTACATGATGCCAAAATCGACAGGACAGAACAGAACAAAATCGACCTGCAACTAGTGAAGACCTCGTTTTGGAATTTCGAAACCATGCTGGTGCGATGCGCAATATCGTGTTTAGTTAATAAATTGAAAACTCCATCAATTCATGTGCAACCAGTAATAAGAAATCGCTATAAATGTAATTAAATAAAAATTATTCTAGAAAAATTTTCCTCAAAAAGTATGAAGTCTTGGCGTTGGTGACGCGAAACTAGGCTAGTGAGATTCAGGATATTGCATTTAATATAAGAATCGAAAACGCTATCGAATTCCGTAAAGGCGTTAATAAAATACTGCAACTTTTTTGAAATTTGTAAAATTCTAAAACTAGAAAAAATTAAATTTTGAACGGCGCTGTTTGGGGTTTCGAAACATGGATAGACTGAAAGAGGACATCGAATTAAGTTGAAAAATAAAAACCCCATCGAATTTGGACAAAGCGTTCCGGAGTTATAGCGGATCGAAAAAAATTGACCCCCCCCCCCCAGTTGCCAAAAATTTACAGTAATTTAAAATTTTGCAAAAAAAATTTTTTGCGTTATTTTTGATGGCGAATCGATTGGCAGTACTGGCTACGAAAAAATTTTTTTGAAATTTTTGGTCAGAAAAAAAAACATGGAAAAATTATATTTTTAAAAAGATTTGTCTTTGCCTACAGTATGGTCAGAGAATGATCCAACTCTGTAACTTGGCAATCGCTCAAATCCATTCAGCTGAATGGCACAGTAGAGTAAACTAAAGTAAATTCCCTATACAATGTTCTGAAGGGGAGACTGACAGAGAGTAATCCAACAATAAAACATTTTGCAATAATGTTGGCATTAATGTAGCCAACACACTGTGTACTTAAGTCATTCAGCTTACATTAGCAGAGTGAGATACTTACATAGAATGCATTGTGAAGAGTAATTCAGCTGAGGCGATAATAGATTTCAAACTAAACCAACCAGTTAATATTTGCTTTGACAGAGTGTCCTAGGGCCTAAACAAACAGTATGGGTGTACAGAGTACAATAATCATGGCAACCTCATCGATTTATACTAAGCCTTGTGTAGAAATCCATTACATAAGCCATTTTTCATCACGACACCAGCTGTTATTGGTGTTATTTTACCATTGCGCCTATGGCGTTTTTTCGTTTATGTCTATTTTTCGAGCCCAGAGGCTATGGACGGAGTAGCCGATCATGCCAGGGACCTTAGAATCGCGGTATCTAGCCGCTGTGAAAATTTCATCAAAATCGTTAGAGTAGTTTTGGCTGTAGATCAGCCAGCCAGCCAGTCAGCCACGAGCAATTCTTACAGTAATGAACCTCTCGGTTCCTAACTAGTGACGGGCCTAGCGGCCCGATAAGGAACCGACTTTTTATTTTAAATAAAAGAAAGAACGAGAATTAGTATAGAACTAATAATTATGTAAAAATACAATCATATTTCATACAATAATTATTAATAAATTCGATATATTATTAGTTGCTCAATTCTAGAACAAAATCGACCTGCAACTAGTGAAGACCTCGTTTTGGTAATTTCGAAACCACGCTGTTGCGATGCGCGATATCGTGTTTAGTTAATAAATTGAAAACTCCATCAATTCATGTGCAACCAGTAATAAGAAATCGCGATAAATGTAATTAAATAAAAATTATTCTAGAAAAATTTTCCTCAAAAAGTATGAAGTCTTGGCATTGGTGACGCGAAACTAGGCTAGTGAGATTCAGGATATTGCGTTTAATATAAAAATCGAAAACGCTATCGAATTCCGTAAAGGCGTTAATAAAATACTGCAACTTTTTTGAAATTTGTAAAATTCTAGAACTAGAAAAAATTAATTTTTGAACGGCGCTGCTTGGGGTTTCGAAACATTGATAGGCTGAAAGAGGACATCGAATTAAGTTGAAAAATGAAAACCCCATCGAATTTGGACAAAGCGTTCCGGAGTTATAGCGGATCGAAAAAAATTGACCCCCCCTCAGTCGCCAAAAATTTACAGTAATTTAAAATTTTGCAAAAAAAATTTTTTGCGTTATTTTTGATGGCGAATCGATTGGCAGTACTGGCTACAAAAAATTTTTTTTTGAATTTTTTGGTCAGAAAAAAAAACATGGAAAAAGTATATTTTTAAAAAGATTTGATGTCTTTGCCTATGGTCAGAGAATGATCCAACTCTGTAACTTGGCAATCGCTCAAATCCATTCAGCTGAATGGCACAGTAGAGTAAACTAAAGTAAATTCCCTATACAATGTTCTGAAGGGGAGACTGACAGAGAGTAATCCAACAATTAAACATTTTGCAATAATGTTGGCATTAATGTAGCCAACTCACTGTGTACGTAACAGTCATTCAGCTTACATTAGCAGAGAGTGAGATATTCCCATAGATTGCATTGGGAAGAGTAATTCAGCTGAGGTGATATTAGATTTCAAACTAAACCAACCAGTTAATATTTGCTTTGACAGAGTGTCCTAGGGCCTAAACAAACAGTATGGGTGTACTGAGTACAATAATCTTGGCAACCTCATCGATTTATACTAAGCCTTGTGTAGAAATCCATTACATAAGCCATTTTTCATCACGACACCAGCTGTTATTGGTGATATTTTACCATTGCGCCTATGGCGTTTTTTCGTTTATGTCTATTTTTCGAGCCCACGGCTCATGGACGAAATAGCGGAACATACCAGGGACCTTAGAATCGCGGTATCCAGCCGCTGTGAAAATTTCATCAAAATCGTTAGAGTAGTTTTGGCTATAGATTAGCCAGCCAGCCAGTCAATCAATCAGCCAACAATTCTTACAGTAATGAACCTCTCGGTTCCTAACTAGTGACGGGCCTGGCGGCCCGATAAGGAACCGACTTTTTATTTCAAATAAAAGAGACAACGAGAATTATTATAGAACTAATAATTATGTAAAAATACAATCTTATTTCATACAATAATTAAATAAATTCGATCTATTATTAGTTACTCAATTCTAGAACAAAATTGACCTGCAACTAGTGAAGACCTCGTTTTGGAATTTCGAAACCACGCTGGTGCGATGCGCGATATCGTGTTTAGTTAATAAATTGAAAACTCCATCAATTCAAGTGCAACCAGTAATAAGAAATCGCGATAAATGTAATTAAATAAAAATTATTCTAGAAAAATTTTCCTCAAAAAGTATGAAGTCTTGGCGTTGGTGACGCGAAACTAGGCTAGTGAGATTCAGGATATTGCGTTTAATATAAAAATCGAAAACGCTATCGAATTCCGTAAAGGGGTTAATAAAATACTGCAACTTTTTTGAAATTTGTAAAATTCTAGAACTGGAAAAAATTAATTTTTGAACGGCGCTGTTTGGGGTTTGGAAACATGGATAGGCTGAAAGAGGACATTAAATTAAGTTGAAAAATGAAAACCCCATCGAATTTGGACAAAGCATTCCGGAGTTATAGCGGATCGAAAAAAAATTGACCCCCCCCAGTCGCCAAAAATTTACAGTAATTTAAAATTTTGCAAAAAAAATTTTTTGCGTTATTTTTGATGGCGAATCGATTGGCAGTACTGGCTACGAAAAATTTTTTTTTGAAATTTTTGGTCAGAAAAAAAAACATGGAAAAAGTATATTTTTAAAAACATTTGATGTCTTTGCCTATGGTCAGAGAATGATCCAACTCTGTAACTTGGCAATCGCTCAAATCCATTCAGCTGAATGGCACAGTAGAGTAAACTAAAGTAAGTTCCCTATACAATGTTCTGAAGGGGTGACTGACAGAGAGCAATCCAACAATAAAACATTTTGCAATAATGTTGGCATTAATGTAGCCAACTCACTGTGTAAGTAACAGTCATTCAGCTTACATTAGCAGAGTGAGATATTCCCATACAATGCATTGGGAAGAGTAATTCAGCTGAGGCGATATTAGATTTCAAACTAAAGCAACCAGTTAATATTTGCTTTGACAGAGTGTCCTAGGGCCTAAACAAACAGTATGGGTGTACTGAGTACAATAATCTTGGCAACCTCATCGATTTATACTAAGCCTTGTGTAGAAATGCATTACATAAGCCATTTTTCATCAGGACACCAGCTGTCATGGGTGTTATTTTACCATTGCGCCTATGGCGTTTTTTCGTTTATCTCTATTTTTCGAGCCCAGAGGCTATGGACGGAGTAGCCGATCATGCCAGGGACCTTAGAATCGCGGTATCTAGATGCTGTGAAAATTTCATCAAAATCGTTAGAGTAGTTTTGGCTGTAGATCAGCCAGTCAGCCAGCCAGCCAGCCAGCCAGTCAGCTAACAATTCTTACAGTAATGAACCTCTCGGTTCCTAATAACTAGTGACGGGCCTAGCGGCCCGATAAGGAACCGACTTTTTATTTTAAATAAAAGAGACAGCGAGAATTAGTATAAAACTAATAACTATGTAAAAATACAATCATATTTCATACAATAATTATTAATAAATTCGATCTATTATTAGTTGCTCAATTCTAGAACAAAACGACTTGCAAATAGTGAAGACCTCGTTTTGAAATTTCGAAACCACGCAGGTGCGATGCGCGATATCGTGTTTAGTTAATAAATTGAAAACTCCATCAATTCATGTGCAACCAGTAATAAGAAATCGCGATAAATGTAATTAAATAAAAATTATTCTAGAAAAATTTTCCTCAAAAAGTATGAAGTCTTGGCATTGGTGACGCGAAACTAAGCTAGTGAGATTCAGGATATTGCGTTTAATATAAAAATCGAAAACGCTATCGAATTCCATAAAGGCGTTAATAAAATACTGCAACTTTTTTGAAATTTGTAAAATTCTAGAACTAGAAAAAATTAATTTTTGAACGGCGCTGTTTGGGATTTCGAAACATGGATAAACTGAAAGAGGACATCGAATTAAGTTGAAAAATAAAAACCCCATCGAATTTGGACAAAGCGTTCCGGAGTTATAGCGGATCGAAAAATATTGACCCCCCCCCAGTCGCCAAAAATTTACAGTAATTTAAAATTTTGCAAAAAAAATTTTTTGCGTTATTTTTGATGGCAAATCGATTGGCAGTACTGGCTACGAAAAATTTTTTTTGAAATTTTTGGTCAGAAAAAAAAACATGGAAAAATTATATTTTTAAAAAGATTTGTCTTTGCCTATGGTCAGAGAATGAGCCAACTCTGTAACTTGGCAATCGCTCAAATCCATTCAGCTGAATGGCACAGTAGAGTAAACTAAAGTAAATTCCCTATACAATATTCTTAAGGGGAGACTGACAGAGAGTAATCCAACAATAAAACATTTTGCAATGATGTTGGCATTAATGTAGCCGATACACTGTATACCTAATAGTCATTCCATCAATTCATGTGCAATCAGTAATAAGAAATCGCTATAAATGTAATTAAATAAAAAATATTCTAGAAAAATTTCTTCAAAAGTATGAAATCTTGGCATTGGTGACGCGAAACTAGGCTAGTGAGATTCAGGATATTGCGTTTAATATAAAAATCGAAAACGCTATCGAATTCCGTAAAGGCGTTAATAAAATACTGCAACTTTTTTGAAATTTGTAAAATTCTAGAACTAGAAAAAAATAATTTTTGAACGGCGCTGTTTGGGGTTTCAAAACATGGATAGGCTGAAAGAGGACATCGAATTAAGTTGAAAAATGAAAACCCCATCGAATTTGGACAAAGCGTTCCGGAGTTATAGCGGATCGAAAAAAATTGACCCCCCCCAGTCGCCAAAAATTTACAGTAATTTAAAATTTTGCAAAAAAATTTTTTTGCGTTATTTTTGATGGCGAATCGATTGGCAGTACTGGCTACGAAAAATTTTTTTTGAAATTTTTGGTCAGAAAAAAAACATGGAAAAAGTATATTTTTAAAAAGATTTGATGTCTTTGCCTATGGTCAGAGAATGATCCAACTCTGTACTTGGCAATCGCTCAAATCCATTCAGCTGAATGGCACAGTAGAGTAAACTAAAGTAAATTCCCTATACAATGTTCTGAAGGGGAGACTGACAGAGAGTAATCCAACAATAAAACATTTTGCAATAATGTTGGTCTTAGCCTTACAGAGTATCAGTATAAGGCTGAGTAAACATTCCATCTTATAAGTATACAGCCTCCACAGTATTAATGTTGGCATTAATGTAGCCGATACACTGTATACCTAATAGTCATTCAGCAGGGGGAAGAGTTATTCAGCTGAGGCGGTAATAGATTGCAAACTAAACCAACCAGTTGGCAGCCTCATCGATTTATACTAAGCCTGTGTAGAACCACAAACTAAATCAACCAGTTAATATTTGCTTTGACAGAGAGTGCAGGGCCTAAACAAACAGTATGGGTGTACTAAGTATAATAATCTTGGCAACCTCATCGATTTATTACTAAGCCTTGTGTAGAAATGCATTACATAAACCATTTTTTATCAGGACACCAGCTGTCATTGGTGTTATTTTACCATTGCGCCTATGGCGTTTTTTCGTTTATGTCTATTTTTCGAGCCCATGGCTCATGGACGAAATAGCGGAACATACAAGGGACCTTAGAATCGCCGTATCTAGCCGCCGTGAAAATTTCATCAAAATCGTTAGAGTAGTTTTGGCTGTAGATCAGTCAGCCAGTCAGTCAGCCAGTCAGCTAACAATTCTTACAGTAATGAACCTCTCGGTTCCTAACTAGTGACGGGCCTAGCGGCCCGATAAGGAACCGACTTTTTATTTTAAATAAAAGAGACAACGAGAATTAGTATAGAACTAATAATTATGTAAAAATACAATCATATTTCATACAATAATTATTAATAAATTCGATCTATTATTAGTTGCTCAATTCTAGAACAAAATCGACCTGCAACTAGTGAAGACCTCGTTTTGGAATTTCGAAACCACGCTGGTGCGATGCGCGATATCGTGTTTAGTTAATAAATTGAAAACTCCATCAATTCATGTGCAACCAGTAATAAGAAATCGCGATAAATGTAATTAAATAAAAATTATTCTAGAAATATTTTCCTCAAAAAGTATGAAGTCTTGGCGTTGGTGACGCGAAACTAGGCTAGTGAGATTCAGGATATTGCGTTTAATATAAAAATCGAAAACGCTATCGAATTCCGTAAAGGCGTTAATAAAATACTGAAACTTTTTTGAAATTTGTAAAATTCTAGAACTGGAAAAAATTATTTTTTGAACGGCGCTGTTTGGGGTTTGGAAACATGGATAGGCTGAAAGAGGACATCTAATTAAGTTGAAAAATGAAAACCCCATCGAATTTGGACAAAGCGTTCCGGAGTTATAGCGGATCGAAAAAAATTGACCCCCCCCCCAGTCGCCAAAAATTTACAGTAATTTAAAATTTTGCAAAAAAAAATTTTTGCGTTATTTTTGATGGCGAATCGATTGGCAGTACTGGCTACGAAAAAATTTTTTTTGAAATTTTTGGTCAGAAAAAAAACATGGAAAAAGTATATTTTTAAAAAGATTTGATGTCTTTGCCTATGGTCAGAGAATGATCCAACTCTGTAACTTGGCAATTAATAAATTTGATCTATTATTAGTTGTTCAATTCTAGAACAAAATCGACCTGCAACTAGTGAAGACCTCGTTTTGGAATTTCGAAACCACGCTGGTGCGATGCGCGATATCGTGTTTAGTTAATAAATTGAAAACTCCATCAGTTCATGTGCAACCAGTAATAAGAAATCGCGATAAATGTAATTAAATAAAAATTAATCTAGAAAAATTTTTCTCAAAAAGTATGAAGTCTTGGCATTGGTGACGCGAAACTAGGCTATTGAGATTCAGGATATTGCTTTTAATATAAAAATCGAAAACGCTATCGAATTCCGTAAAGGCGTTAATAAAATACTGCAACTTTTTTGAAATTTGTAAAATTCTAGAACTAGAAAAAATTAATTTTTGAACGGCGCTGTTTGGGGTTTCGAAACATGGATAGGCTGAAAGAGGACATCGAATTAAGTTGAAAAATGAAAACCCCATCGAATTTGGACAAAGCGTTCCGGAGTTATAGCGGATCGAAAAAAATTGACCCCCCCCAGTCGCCAAAAATTTACAGTAATTTAAAATTTTGCAAAAAAAAATTTTTGCGTTATTTTTGATGGCGAATCGATTGGCAGTACTGGCTACGAAAAAATTTTTTTTGAAATTTTTGGTCAGAAAAAAAACATGGAAAAAGTATATTTTTAAAAAGATTTCATGTCTTTGCCTATGGTCAGAGAATGATCCAACTCTGTAACTTGGCAATCGCTCAAATCCATTCAGCTGAATGGCACAGTAGAGTAAACTAAAGTAAATTCCCTATACAATGTTCTGAAGGGGAGACTGACAGAGAGTGCTTGCTTTCTTGCTTACAAGGTGGAACCTTATAAGCATACTGCCTCCACGGAATTAATGTTGGCTGAAAGATTTAAAAATAAAACAATTATTATTATAAATACAGTGCAATCCAATAGTACCCAACACACTGTGTAACTAACAGTCAATCAGCTTACACATCAATTAACATAGAAGAGAGAGTAACCTTGTAGATCGCCATAGAAAGCATTGGGAAGAGTTATTCAGCTGAGGCTGTAATAGCCGGCTAACCCAGTGAATGATTATAAAGTTGGCACTGTATGTACTTCCTTGTTAGGTGGCTCCCTATAGAATAGCAAACCAACCAGTTAATATTTGCTTTGACAGAGAGTGCAGGGCCTAAACAAACAGTATGGGTGTACTAAGTACAATAATCTTGGCAACCTCATCGATTTATACTAAGCCTTGTGTAGAAATGCATTACATAAGCCATTTTTCATCAGGACACCAGCTGTCATGGGTGTTATTTTACCATTGCGCCTATGGCGTTTTTTCGTTTATCTCTATTTTTCGAGCCCAGAGGCTATGGACGGAGTAGCCGATCATGCCAGGGACATTAGAATCGCGGTATCTAGATGCTGTGAAAATTTCATCAAAATCGTTAGAGTAGTTTTGGCTATAGATCAGCCAGTCAGCCAGCCAGCCAGCCAGCCAGTCAGCTAACAATTCTTACAGTAATGAACCTCTCGGTTCCTAACTAGTGACGGGCCTAGCGGCCCGATAAGGAACCGACTTTTTATTTCAAATAAAAGAGACAACGAGCTCGGCTCGGTCTTGCACGATTGGGCACGATTAAGTTCGACTTGGCTTGATCGGCTCGGTTTGGCTCGATTAGGCTCGGCTCGGCTCGGCTCAGCTCGGTTCGGCTCGGCTCGGCTCGGCTCGGCTCGGCTCGGCTCGGCTCGGCTCGGCTCGGCTCGGCTCGGCTCGGCTCGGTTCGGCCCGGCTCGGCTCGGCCCGGCTCGGCCCGGCTCGGCTCGGCTCGGCTCGGTTCGGCCCGGCTCGGCTCGGTTCGGCCCGGCTCGGCCCGGCTCGGCTCGGCTCGGCTCGGCTCGGCTCGGCTCGGTTCGGCTCGGCTCGGCTCGGCTCGGCTCGGCTCGGCTCGGCTCGGCTCGGCTCGGCTCGGCTCGGCTCAGCTCGGTTCGGTTCGACTCGGCTCGGCTCGGATCGGCTCGGCTCGGCTCGGCTCGGCTCGGCTCGGCTCGGCTCGGCCCGGCCCGGCTCGGCCCGGCTCGGCCCGGCTCGGCTCGGCTCGGTTCGGCTCGGCTCGGCTCGGCTCGGCTCGGCTCAGCTCGGCTCGGCTCGGCTCGGTTCGGTCTCGACTCGACTCGGCTCGGATCGGCTCGGCTCGGTTCGGCTCGGCTCGGCTCGGCTCGGTTCGGCTCGGCTGGCTCGGCACGGCTCGGCTCGGCTCGGCACGGCTCGGCTCGGTTCGGCTCAGCTCGGCTCGGCTCGGCTCGGCTCGGCTCGGCTCGGCTCGGCTCGGCTCGGCTCGGCTCGGCTCGGTTCGGCTCGGCTCGGCTCGGCTCGGCTCGGCTCGGCTCGGCTCGGTTCGGCTCGGCTCGGCTCGGCTCGGCTCGGTTCGGCTTGGCTCGGCTTAGCTCGGCTTGGCTCGGTCTGAGTCGACTCCCCGTGCTGCTCGAAGGGCGCAAATACATATATCGAAGGGTCAAAGCAAAACTCACGTGCTGCTCGAAGGGACAAAGTCAAACAATGTGTCTATTATTTGATGTAATTCACGTGCTGCTCGAAGGGCGCAAATACATATATCGAAGGGTCAAAGCAAAACTCACGTGCTGCTCGAAGGGACAAAGTCAAACAATGTGTCTATTATTTGATGTAATTCACGTGCTGCTCGAAGGGCGCAAATACATATATCGAAGGGTCAAAGCAAAACTCACGTGCTGCTCGAAGGGACAAAGTCAAACATTGTGTCTAATATTTGATTAACTCACGTGCTGCTCGAAGGGCGCAACTACATATATCGAAACAAGCCCCTGTCTTGTATTTTAATTATATCAGAAATCCTTGCCTTCAGTACAAATATCTAAAAATTCATTCACCTGAAGTATGGGTAACATTATGAATTCGTTTTTCGCACAGTAGAGTTAACGAAGCAAATACCCTCCAGGTTGACTGAATGATTTTATTAATGTTTGCCATGCATAATGTACCATATTTGGGTCCCATGGCCCACCCCATTGAACAGCTTTGCTTACATCTGATAGAGAGTAATCCCAAATTAACTTCCCTCTACGAAAATTATTTTATTTAAATACATACAACATAGCAGACAACTCTGCAATCAACAGTACACAATAACTAAAATGGCATTCACCTTACCAGCTATTCGCATTATGCTAATAGATATTCGATTTCATTGGATTCAGTGAGTGTGTGAGGGCTATTGGGAGAGCAATCAGCTTATGATGTAATACATTAGAATCCCACGGCTTTTGTTTGCTTACTGTCTGAGTTGTAGAGTGAGGATAAAACTTGGCAGAGAAAGCATTTCCTTGTTAGGTGGCCATTCCTATTGTAATATCATTACTAGGCTATCTCTATCCATTTTTCATGAGTGCCAGCTGGTGTTTTTATCATTGCGCCTATGGCGTTTTTTCGTTTATGTCTATTTTTCGAGCCCACGGCTCATGGACGAAATAGCGGAACATACCAGGGACCTTAGAATCGCGGTATCTAGCCGCTGTGAAAATTTCATCAAAATCGTTAGAGTAGTTTTGGCTGTAGATCAGTCAGTCAGTCAGCCAGTCTCGAGCAATTCTTACAGTAATGAACCTCTCGGTTCCTAACTAGAGACGGCGTCAAGACGCCATTAAGCAAGTCGGAAGTCGTCAATCAAAGGTAAGTTCCCTCAACAATGTTTACCTTTGTTCAGAAGGGAAGTGTTATTTATCTATGGTCAGAGAGAGATCCCACTCTGTAATTTGGCAATTGCTCAAATCCATTCAGCTGAATGACTCAGTAGAGTAAACTAAAGTAAATTCCCTCAGCCTCAACAATGTTTGCCTATGGTGTGAAGGGAATCTGACAGAGAATAATCTTAGCCACTAAATGTCATTCACCTAACAAAACATTTTGAATGCCACAGTGATTAACCCAATACAGATAATAAGCAGTTATTTTTATATTTCAAACTATAATGTTAGTGTAAGCCTTACAGAGTATCAGTAGCAGGCTGAGTAAACATTCCGCCTTATAAGCATACAGCCTCCACAGTATTAATGTTGGCATAATGTAGCCGATACACTGTATACCTAATAGTCATTCAGCAGGGGGAAGAGTTATTCAGCTGAGGCTGTAATAGCCGGCTAACCCAGTGAATGATTATAAAGTTGGCACTGTATGTACTTCCTTGTTAGGTGGCTCCCTATAGAATAGCAAACCAACCAGTTGATGTTTGTTTGCAGAGAGTGGTTGGTAGGGCCTAAACAAACAGTATGGGTGTACTAAGTACAATAATCTTGGCAACCTCATCGATTTATTACTAACATTTTGTGTAGAAATGCATTACATAAGCCATTTTTCATCAGGACACCAGCTGTCATTGGTGTTATTTTACCATAGCGCCTATGGCGTTTTTTCGTTTATCTCTATTTTTCAAGCCCAGAGGCTATGGACGGAGTAGCCGATCATGCCAGGGACCTTAGAATCGCGGTATCTAGCTGCTGTGAAAATTTCATCAAAATCGTTAGAGTAGTTTTGGCTGTAGGTCAGTCAGTCAGTCAGTCAGTCAGTCAGTCAGTCAGTCAGTCAGTCAGTCAGCCAGTCAATCAGCAAACAATTCTTACAGTAATCAAGTCTAACGACTTGCTAACTAGTGACGGGCCTAGCGGCCCGATAAGGAACCGACTTTTTATTTTAAATAAAAGAGACAATGAAAATTAGTATAGAACTAATAATTATGTAAAAATACAATCACATTTCAAACAATAATTATTAATAAGTCGATCTATTATTAGTTGCTCAATCTCAATTCTAGAACAAAATGTAAATTGTGTTATTTATTTTATAAGTATTTACACAATATATATAAACAAACTTTATCATGTATAGCATCCATCATTAATAATTGAGCTAAGATAGTTGATTCGAATAGTTGCAACGTTACTATCAGCACCGAATGCCATCCAAACTAATTAACCGACAATTATCACCTTAATCAACCTCGGATAAAACACAACCAAACTCGCTCACAACTAATTCCCATCTCTGTACCGAGAACCAAAGTTTTCTTTGATCAGAGACTCACAAATTGAGTCGCGTTTTCCGTTCTGCATCTCCGCTACATGATGCCAAAATCGACAGGACAGAACAGAACAAAATCGACCTGCAACTAGTGAAGACCTCGTTTTGGAATTTCGAAACCATGCTGGTGCGATGCGCAATATCGTGTTTAGTTAATAAATTGAAAACTCCATCAATTCATGTGCAACCAGTAATAAGAAATCGCTATAAATGTAATTAAATAAAAATTATTCTAGAAAAATTTTCCTCAAAAAGTATGAAGTCTTGGCGTTGGTGACGCGAAACTAGGCTAGTGAGATTCAGGATATTGCATTTAATATAAGAATCGAAAACGCTATCGAATTCCGTAAAGGCGTTAATAAAATACTGCAACTTTTTTGAAATTTGTAAAATTCTAAAACTAGAAAAAATTAAATTTTGAACGGCGCTGTTTGGGGTTTCGAAACATGGATAGACTGAAAGAGGACATCGAATTAAGTTGAAAAATAAAAACCCCATCGAATTTGGACAAAGCGTTCCGGAGTTATAGCGGATCGAAAAAAATTGACCCCCCCCCCCAGTTGCCAAAAATTTACAGTAATTTAAAATTTTGCAAAAAAAATTTTTTGCGTTATTTTTGATGGCGAATCGATTGGCAGTACTGGCTACGAAAAATTTTTTTTGAAATTTTTGGTCAGAAAAAAAAACATGGAAAAATTATATTTTTAAAAAGATTTGTCTTTGCCTATGGTCAGAGAATGAGCCAACTCTGTAACTTGGCAATCGCTCAAATCCATTCAGCTGAATGGCACAGTAGAGTAAACTAAAGTAAATTCCCTATACAATATTCTTAAGGGGAGACTGACAGAGAGTAATCCAACAATAAAACATTTTGCAATGATGTTGGCATTAATGTAGCCGATACACTGTATACCTAATAGTCATTCCATCAATTCATGTGCAATCAGTAATAAGAAATCGCTATAAATGTAATTAAATAAAAAATATTCTAGAAAAATTTCTTCAAAAGTATGAAATCTTGGCATTGGTGACGCGAAACTAGGCTAGTGAGATTCAGGATATTGCGTTTAATATAAAAATCGAAAACGCTATCGAATTCCGTAAAGGCGTTAATAAAATACTGCAACTTTTTTGAAATTTGTAAAATTCTAGAACTAGAAAAAAATAATTTTTGAACGGCGCTGTTTGGGGTTTCAAAACATGGATAGGCTGAAAGAGGACATCGAATTAAGTTGAAAAATGAAAACCCCATCGAATTTGGACAAAGCGTTCCGGAGTTATAGCGGATCGAAAAAAATTGACCCCCCCCAGTCGCCAAAAATTTACAGTAATTTAAAATTTTGCAAAAAAAATTTTTTGCGTTATTTTTGATGGCGAATCGATTGGCAGTACTGGCTACGAAAAATTTTTTTTGAAATTTTTGGTCAGAAAAAAAACATGGAAAAAGTATATTTTTAAAAAGATTTGATGTCTTTGCCTATGGTCAGAGAATGATCCAACTCTGTACTTGGCAATCGCTCAAATCCATTCAGCTGAATGGCACAGTAGAGTAAACTAAAGTAAATTCCCTATACAATGTTCTGAAGGGGAGACTGACAGAGAGTAATCCAACAATAAAACATTTTGCAATAATGTTGGTCTTAGCCTTACAGAGTATCAGTATAAGGCTGAGTAAACATTCCATCTTATAAGTATACAGCCTCCACAGTATTAATGTTGGCATTAATGTAGCCGATAGAGGACATCGAATTAAGTTGAAAAATGAAAACCCCATCGAATTTGGACAAAGCGTTCCGGAGTTATAGCGGATCGAAAAAAATTGAGCCCCCCCAGTCGCCAAAAATTTACAGTAATTTAAAATTTTGCAAAAAAATTTTTTGGCGTTATTTTTGATGGCGAATCGATTGGCAGTACTGGCTACGAAAAAATTTTTTTGAAATTTTTGGTCAGAAAAAAAAACATGGAAAAAGTATATTTTAACAAGATTTGCCTTTGCCTATGGTCAGAGAATGATCCAACTCTGTAACTTGGCAATCGCTCAAATCCATTCAGTTGAATGGCACAGTGTCTTGGCATTGGTGACGCGAAACTAGGCTAGTGAGATTCAGGATATTGCGTTTAATATAAAAATCGAAAACGCTATCGAATTCCGTAAAGGCGTTAATAAAATACTGCAACTTTTTTGAAATTTGTAAAATTCTAGAACGAGAAAAAATTTATTTTTGAACGGCGGTGTTTGGGGTTTCGAAACATGGATAGGCTGAAAGAGGACATTGAATTAAGTTGAAAAATGAAAACCCCATCGTATTTGGACAAAGCGTTCCGGAGTTATAGCGGATCGAAAAAAATTGACCCCCCCCCAGTCGCCAAAAATTTACAGTAATTTAAAATTTTGCAAAAAAATTTTTTGGCGTTATTTTTGATGGCGAATCGATTGGCAGTACTGGCTACGAAAAATTTTTTTTGAAATTTTTGGTCAGAAAAAAAAACATGGAAAAATTATATTTTTAAAAAGATTTGTCTTTGCCTATGGTCAGAGAATGATCCAACTCTGTAACTTGGCAATCGCCCAAATCCATTCAGCTGAATGGCACAGTAGAGTAAACTAAAGTAAATTCCCTATACAATGTTCTGAAGGGAAGACTGACAGAGAGTAATCCAACAATAAAACATTTTGCAATAATGTTGGCATTAATGTAGCCAACACACTGTGTACTTAAAGTCATTCAGCTTACATTAGCAGAGTGAGATATTCTCATAGAATGCATTGGGAAGAGTAATTCAGCTGAGGCGATAATAGATTTCAATCTAAACCAACCAGTTAATAATGTTTGCTTTGACAGAGTGTCCTAGGGCCTAAACAAACAGTATGGGTGTACTAAGTACAATAATTTTGGCAACCTCATCGATTTATACTAAGCCTTGTGTAGAAATCCATTACATAAGCCATTTTTCATCACGACACCAGCTGTTATTGGTGTTATTTTACCATTGCGCCTATGGCGTTTTTTCGTTTATGTCTATTTTTCGAGCCCACGGCTCATGGACGAAATAGCGGAACATACCAGGGACCTTAGAATCGCGGTATCCAGCCGCTGTGAAAATTTCATCAAAATCGTTAGAGTAGTTTTGGCTATAGATTAACCAGCCAGTCAATCAATCAGCCAACAATTCTTACAGTAATGAACCTCTCGGTTCCTAACTAGTGACGGCGTCAAGACGCCGTTAAGCAAGTCGGAAGTCGTCAATCAAAGGTAAGTTCCCTCAACAATGTTTACCTTTGTTCAGAAGGGAAGTGTTATTTATCTATGGTCAGAGAGAGATCCCACTCTGTAATTTGGCAATTGCTCAAATCCATTCAGCTGAATGACTCAGTAGAGTAAACTAAAGTAAATTCCCTCAGCCTCAACAATGTTTGCCTATGGTGTGAAGGGAATCTGACAGAGAATAATCTTAGCCACTAAATGTCATTCACCTAACAAAACATTTTGAATGCCACAATGATTAACCCAATACAGATAATAAGCAGTTATTTTTATATTTCAAACTATAATGTTAGTGTAAGCCTTACAGAGTATCAGTATGAGGCTGAGTAAACATTCCGCCTTATAAGCATAAAGCCTCCACAGTATTAATGTTGGCCAAAAGATTTAAAAATAAAATACAGTGCAATAGTACTCTGTAACCTACAGTCATTCAGCTTGCACTAAATCAACCAGACAAACTAAATCAACCAGTTAATATTTGCTTTGACAGAGAGTGCAGGGCCTAAACAAACAGTATGGGTGTACTAAGTACAATAATCTTGGCAACCTCATCGATTTATACTAAGCTTTGTGTAGAAATGCATTACATAAGCCAGTTTTCATCAGGACACCAGCTGTCATGGGTGTTATTTTACCATTGCGCCAATGGCGTTTTTTTCGTTTATCTCTATTTTTCGAGCCCAGAGGCTATGGACGGAGTAGCCGATCATGCCAGGGACCTTAGAATCGCGGTATCTAGATGCTGTGAAAATTTCATCAAAATCGTTAGAGTAGTTTTGGCTGTAGATCAGCCAGCCAGTCAGTCAGCCAGCCAGTCAGTCAGCCAGCCAGTCAGTCAACAATTCTTACAGTAATCAAGTCTAACGACTTGCTAACTAGTGACGGGCCTAGCGGCCCGATAAGGAACCGACTTTTTATTTCAAATAAAAGAGACAACGAGAATTATTATAGAACTAATAATTATGTAAAAATACAATCTTATTTCATACAATAATTATTAATAAATACGATCTATTATTAGTTACTCAATTCTAGAACAAAATCGACCTGCAACTAGTGAAGACCTCGTTTTGGAATTTCGAAACCACGCTGGTGCGATGCGCGATATCGTGTTTAGTTAATAAATTGAAAACTCCATCAATTCAAGTGCAACCAGTAATAAGAAATCGCGATGAATGTAATTAAATAAAAATTATTCTAGAAAAATTTTCCTCAAAAAGTATGAAGTCTTGGCGTTGGTGACGCGAAACTAGGCTAGTGAGATTCAGGATATTGCGTTTAATATAAAAATCGAAAACGCTATCGAATTCCGTAAAGGGGTTAATAAAATACTGCAACTTTTTTGAAATTTGTAAAATTCTAGAACTGGAAAAAATTAATTTTTGAACGGCGCTGTTTGGGGTTTGGAAACATGGATAGGCTGAAAGAGGACATCAAATTAAGTTGAAAAATGAAAACCCCATCGAATTTGGACAAAGCGTTCCGGAGTTATAGCGGATCGAAAAAAATTGACCCCCCCCCCAGTCGCCAAAAATTTACAGTAATTTAAAATTTTGAAAAAAAAATTTTTTGCGTTATTTTTGATGGCGAATCGATTGGCAGTACTGGCTACGAAAATTTTTTTTTTGAAATTTTTGGTCAGAAAAAAAAACATGGAAAAAGTATATTTTTAAAAACATTTGATGTCTTTGCCTATGGTCAGAGAATGATCCACTCTGTTAGAGTACTGCACGGTGGTTTGGTCGCCGCACCAATTGTTCAACATTAATTTGGTTGAGCGTTCAACGCTATTTCACCAGACGCTTAGTCTCCAGATGCAAATTAATTCTCACCGATAGCAGTTACTCTAACAGACTATCACACCTCAACTTACAAATGTTAGAAATTAGGCTAATTATTTTCGACATCCGAATGGTGTATAATATATGTCACAACAACATTGACCTATGTTTTAGCGATTTTTTTTATGGATGCGAACAGAGAGGGTTTGCGGGGACATAATATGAAACTATTCGTGCAACAATGTAGATTAGTTGTCTCTAGAAACCGCTTTGCAAACAGGTCTGTATTAGTTTGGAATTCTCTACATTTAGAGACTGTCAATGCAATTAATTTAGTTACCTTTAATCGCCGAATATGCAATATAGACTTCAGCCATCTGTGTCACTGTATTAATTAGTAATCAGTCCGTAACATATTTTAATTTTATCAGTAATACTTATCGTTGAGCTTTTAACTACTGTATAGCTACGTACAAATCCCCCCTGCCTCGTTCCGTGTCGTCTTTGTTACTTATATTTTGTTATTTTTTTACTCACGTGCATTTTGCATTCAATCATCAATCTGTTCAGTAATAATTATCTAGTGTGCTTAGACTGCCTACTGTAACTACTGTACAGCACATATTAATTCCACCCTGCCTCGTTCTGTTGTATTTGTTCTTATGATATCAATTAATTTTACCTTATTTTTAATTTTAAATCTGTTCAAGTGAGCTACAGTATCTACTGTGAAACTACGTAGCAATGCGACCTTGCCCGTTTCGTATTAGTTTTATTGATATGTTTTTTGTAAACTTTGTATTAAAATTTTTTTTTTTAATTCTTTTTGAGTGAAACGTTTTTAAGTTTTCATATTGATCTACCTGAGATACTCACTCATAAGTGCAGCTACTGCCTGGGTTATCTTCTCCCTCCATAAACCTAATTGTCCAATTATTTCCAGTTTTTCTTCCTCGTGTTATTTATTTATATTATATTTTATGCGTGCAGTTAGTTATATGCATTTTTACTTGTCGTGCAGTTATTTGGAGTGTCTATTACAATTACAATTACAGAGTCAACAATTACAGAGTACAACACAGAGTAAATGAGAATGGAATATTGCTAACATTAAAAAGTTCAGGTTAACATTATTCCATATCTCAGTATCTGTATTCACTATTATCACCCTCCCCTTGCCAGCTTTGCAGCCTTGTCTGTTTCATTATACAAGTTATACCGAAAGCAGTCAGCAGTCAGGCGTCAGGCAGAACAGTTCAGTAGGTACAGCAAAGCAAAATATTAAGAATTGAAGCAACAGTAATAATAGCCAAAGCCAATACCGGACCGGTACATAATACAGTAGAAGGTTTTGTTAATTCAATACTTTAAGAGGCTTAAAGGGGCCTTATTCTTTCTCATGGTACAGTAGTTACATGGAAGCAGTAATGAGACGATTAAAAAAGTAGTCGAATGTAATATATGCGATGAGAAGTAGACACACAGCAACCGCTGCATTATCGAGACACAAACAAAATATTGATAAAAGGAGAACCGACAGCGAAACTAAACCATTTCCACGTTGTCCAGCCTGCCAGCACTTCTTTTTGCTACTCCCCGTGGCGGGAATGCTACAGACAGACCTTGGCTGCTTGGCCCAGACTGGAATCCATACACTTTGCGCCAGATTAATCCGGCGCGCTTTACAATAAAAGCGCGCCAATGTGGCGCGTGGCGCGCTCGAAAATCGTAAAGCGCGCCGACTTTGGCGCATGGCGCTCCCAAAAATAAAAACCGGCGCTGATTTGTTGGTTTAACAATTACGGAAGTGGCTTAAAAATTGCATTACCGTGTAGCTGTTTAAAAATCAATTGAATGGATAGGATGTTGCGTTTGCACGGGTGTAAACACTACGCTGACAACCGGCAACCACTGCCGACAACAGAAAATTTGAAAATGTAACCTGAGTTCGTAACTCTCGTTTATTGTTTTGGTTAGCGTTAGACTAACCTTCCAAACCTTTCCTTTCCCTCAATTAATAAATAACATTAATTATCTTTAATAATGGTTGTCGGCATTGGTTGTCGATTGTCGGCGTTACGGCGTAGCATTTACACCCCGTTTGCACGAAGTGGTTGCTATCATAAAATTGTGTGAATAAATCGCAAACACGAGTTTCCGGGTGATGAACTGATATGAGAGACCTACATGAACTACTACGTGGGTTAAATTTTAACATAAATTCATCTTTGTTTTCTTCAGCTTTACAGTTAAACAATCACATAATTACTGACTGATTTCTAAGGAGAAGATAGATAAAAATAATAGCAAAAAAACATATAAAATTAAATGCTATGGTAGTGTAATGACTAACGCATTACAGTAACGGTATCAGTTCCGGTGTGAGCGAAATACTTTATTATTTCTCGTTGTTTGCTATAACGAATGTGCGGATATTGAGTAAAGATAAATGTGGGCCAATTATACATTGGTTGGGTGGTTTTTAATAACTTTCTTTGGCGACATTAAGCCTAAAAACGATGCGCCCGACCCGGAAATAATTTAATTAAATATGTTACTGCTTCGCTGTCTAACTAGGAATAGATTAGATAGATACAGTATGAACTGGTACAGATTTGCCTTGAGGCGCAACCCCCTACAATTTTATCATACATAGTGAAGTAAACAATCAACTACAGGGTGATTAAAGAAATCAGGTAGGGGTGTAAGCTACCTGGAACGATGTAATTCATGGTAGCCATGGTGGGGGTGGGTGGGTGGGTGGGGGTGGTGGGGGCGGGTGGGTTTGAAGCAAACATAATTAAACAATCCATAGGGAAAATGGAAGTAAATACTCGCTGATTACCTACGGGTTTTAAGAAGTTGGTGGAGGGAGCCCCCCAATATACGAAGCCTTTGAAACAACACTGTTAGGGTTTTTTTTCTCAGTAATTATAAATTGTTGTCGATGTAGGCCTACAGTAGTTTGATTGTGACAGGGTGTAAACCAGTAAATAAAGGTTACGTGTTGACAATTGACCAATATATATCTATAACCTGGGCTCATGACGATTATTGTTTTGATTATAATAAGTAACATTGTAATCTTGTAACCTTGTAAAACAAGGATCATTGTTGTCACCAACGCTATTTAATGTCTATTTAAAGGGAGCCTTAGATTCAGTTGAGAAAACAGGCCTTGGAGTATCTTTTCACAACATCTGGTCAGGTCTAGTTTGCTATGCGGATGATATAGTTTTATTGTGCAATAATAAAGAGGAGATTACTAGTATGCTAGCATTACTATCATATGAAATGGATAAATTGAACCTAAATATGGAACCCACAAAATCAAAATGGATGAGCATTATACCCAAAAACACATACCGACCCCTATTCATCAACTCAGCAAATTGCCTATTCCCTGAATCCCAAACAATCAAATTCCTTGGCCACACCTTATATGGAAATAATAACTGTAACACTAATTACTCAGTCATAATTCAAACTCTTGCGTCTATGTCACAAGCGTTTCACAAAAATGGCTGGACCATTCGATGGTACACCATAAACACAGTGTTCAATCTTTGGTCCAGGATGGCCATACCAGCAATTCTGTACAAAATAAAATTCATAATAGGGAATCTAAATCAAGATGAAATCGAATCTATGAATGCATATTATAGAAAGATACTCAGGGGACTTCTTTATGTTGGATCGTACGTCAATAATGCTACATTAAGGAAACTCTCAGGATGTAGAGATCTATCACTTGAGGTATACCGTGACGTGACTAATTGCATGCTGCGTTTGGTAGTTAGTCCACATCTCAAACTTCAGTTGCTGCTACGTCTTGGTCTTATCTGGAACTATCAGTCAAAGCGGCGCTATCCTGGACTGGGAAGTACATATATGCGAGCGACTCGAGAATTCCCGATACCCTCACTATTTTCAATGTGTGTAAACCGGTACCACAAACGGACACTGAAATCTCACATAAACCACGGACATCCAACAGGAAAAGATATTGTCAATGCGGACTTTATATATAACTGTTATAACTCTGGCCAATGCGGATTTGCGGCAAAACATAACCGCATACTGCAGTATTTCTTAAAATAAGTATCTTTTGCACAGATTTTTCCTCCATTTACAATAATTAACCTATGAACCTCACGACATTTTTAATTTTGTATAGTTTGTTCGGTTTTTATTCAGTATTAATATGTACTTTTTACTTCAATATAAATACCGGCTTGACCGGTGTACCTTGTGAAATGAAAAATACTGTATTCGGGGCTAACTCAGTTGTTTGAGCGGCTGGCTTAAAATCTATTGGATGTCAATCCTCGCCAGCAGCCTTTCATACACCTAGCGGAGTAGCGCCCACCCCTACCTCGGGTAGCAGATAGGAGTAGCGCGCACCCCTTCCTTGGGGTAGCAGATAGGAGTAGCGCCCACCCCTACCCTCGGGTAGCAGATAGGAGTAGCGCCCACCCCTTCTTTCGGGTAGCAGATAGGAGTAGCGCCCATTCCTACCTTCGGGTAGCAGATAGGAGTAGCTCCCACCCCTACCTTCGGGTAGCAGATAGGAGTAGCGCCCACCCCTACCCTCGGGTAGCAGATAGGAGTAACGCCCACCCCAACCTTCGGGTAGCAGACAGGAGTAGCGCCCACTCCTACCTTCGGGTAGCAGATAGGAGTAGCTCCCACCCCTACCTTCGGGTAGCAGATAGGAGTAGCTCCCACCAACACCTACGGGTAGCAGATAGGAGTAGCACCCACCCCTACCTTCGGTTAGCAGATAGGAGTAGCGTCCACCCCTACCCTCGGGTAGCAGATAGGAGTAGCGCCCACCCCTACCCTCGGGTAGCAGATAGGAGTAGCGCCCACCCCTACCCTCGGGTAGCAGATAGGAGTAGCGCCAACCCCTACCTTCGGTTAGCAGATAGGAGTAGCTCCCACCCCTACCTTCGGGTAGCAGATAGGAGTAGCTCCCACCAACACCTACGGGTAGCAGATAGGAGTAGCACCCACCCCTACCTTCGGTTAGCAGATAGGAGTAGCGTCCACCCCTACCCTCGGGTAGCAGATAGGAGTAGCGCCCACCCCTACCCTCGGGTAGCAGATAGGAGTAGCGCCAACCCCTACCTTCGGTTAGCAGATAGGAGTAGCGCCCACCCCTACCCTCGGGTAACAAATACTCGCTGATTACCTACGGGTTTTAAGAAGTTGGTGGAGGGAGCCCCCCAATATACGAAGCCTTTGAAACAACACTGTTAGGGTTTTTTTTCTCAGTAATTATAAATTGTTGTCGATGTAGGCCTACAGTAGTTTGATTGTGACAGGGTGTAAACCAGTAAATAAAGGTTACGTGTTGACAATTGACCAATATATATCTATAACCTGGGCTCATGACGATTATTGTTTTGATTATAATAAGTAACATTGTAATCTTGTAACCTTGTAAAACAAGGATCATTGTTGTCACCAACGCTATTTAATGTCTATTTAAAGGGAGCCTTAGATTCAGTTGAGAAAACAGGCCTTGGAGTATCTTTTCACAACATCTGGTCAGGTCTAGTTTGCTATGCGGATGATATAGTTTTATTGTGCAATAATAAAGAGGAGATTACTAGTATGCTAGCATTACTATCATATGAAATGGATAAATTGAACCTAAATATGGAACCCACAAAATCAAAATGGATGAGCATTATACCCAAAAACACATACCGACCCCTATTCATCAACTCAGCAAATTGCCTATTCCCTGAATCCCAAACAATCAAATTCCTTGGCCACACCTTATATGGAAATAATAACTGTAACACTAATTACTCAGTCATAATTCAAACTCTTGCGTCTATGTCACAAGCGTTTCACAAAAATGGCTGGACCATTCGATGGTACACCATAAACACAGTGTTCAATCTTTGGTCCAGGATGGCCATACCAGCAATTCTGTACAAAATAAAATTCATAATAGGGAATCTAAATCAAGATGAAATCGAATCTATGAATGCATATTATAGAAAGATACTCAGGGGACTTCTTTATGTTGGATCGTACGTCAATAATGCTACATTAAGGAAACTCTCAGGATGTAGAGATCTATCACTTGAGGTATACCGTGACGTGACTAATTGCATGCTGCGTTTGGTAGTTAGTCCACATCTCAAACTTCAGTTGCTGCTACGTCTTGGTCTTATCTGGAACTATCAGTCAAAGCGGCGCTATCCTGGACTGGGAAGTACATATATGCGAGCGACTCGAGAATTCCCGATACCCTCACTATTTTCAATGTGTGTAAACCGGTACCACAAACGGACACTGAAATCTCACATAAACCACGGACATCCAACAGGAAAAGATATTGTCAATGCGGACTTTATATATAACTGTTATAACTCTGGCCAATGCGGATTTGCGGCAAAACATAACCGCATACTGCAGTATTTCTTAAAATAAGTATCTTTTGCACAGATTTTTCCTCCATTTACAATAATTAACCTATGAACCTCACGACATTTTTAATTTTGTATAGTTTGTTCGGTTTTTATTCAGTATTAATATGTACTTTTTACTTCAATATAAATACCGGCTTGACCGGTGTACCTTGTGAAATGAAAAATACTGTATTCGGGGCTAACTCAGTTGTTTGAGCGGCTGGCTTAAAATCTATTGGATGTCAATCCTCGCCAGCAGCCTTTCATACACCTCGCGGAGTAGCGCCCACCCCTACCTCGGGTAGCAGATAGGAGTAGCGCGCACCCCTTCCTTGGGGTAGCAGATAGGAGTAGCGCCCACCCCTACCCTCGGGTAGCAGATAGGAGTAGCGCCCACCCCTTCTTTCGGGTAGCAGATAGGAGTAGCGCCCATTCCTACCTTCGGGTAGCAGATAGGAGTAGCTCCCACCCCTACCTTCGGGTAGCAGATAGGAGTAGCGCCCACCCCTACCCTCGGGTAGCAGATAGGAGTAACGCCCACCCCAACCTTCGGGTAGCAGACAGGAGTAGCGCCCACTCCTACCTTCGGGTAGCAGATAGGAGTAGCTCCCACCCCTACCTTCGGGTAGCAGATAGGAGTAGCTCCCACCAACACCTACGGGTAGCAGATAGGAGTAGCACCCACCCCTACCTTCGGTTAGCAGATAGGAGTAGCGTCCACCCCTACCCTCGGGTAGCAGATAGGAGTAGCGCCCACCCCTACCCTCGGGTAGCAGATAGGAGTAGCGCCAACCCCTACCTTCGGTTAGCAGATAGGAGTAGCGCCCACCCCTACCCTCGGGTAGCAGATAGGAGTAGCGCCCACCCCTACCTTCTGGTAG